>CAUYPK010021577.1:0-30084 GCA_963574355.1 Loris lydekkerianus
TTTCAATCAGCCACTGACTTCCCTTCCTGTCAGTAGCATACCTATTTACAAATTACCAGAAGGATCACCAACATGGCTGGGAATATCCTGCAGTAGTTACGAAAGGAGTAGCAATGCTCGGGAACCTCATTTAAAAATCCCCAAATGTGCTGCCACCACCTGTGTGCAGAGCTTGGGACAGGGGAAGTCAGATGTGGTGGGGAGCTTGGCGCTGCAGAGCATTGGCGAGTCCAGACTCTGGCAAGGCCCCCATGCCACTGAGAGTGAGCACAGTCTGTCCCCAGCAGACCTGGGCTCCCCAGCCTCCCCAAAGGAAAGCAGCGAGGCTCTGGATGCTGCTGCTGCACTCTCTGTGGCCGAGTGTGTGGAGCGAATGGCCCCCACCCTGCCCAAAAGTGACTTGAATGAAGTGAAAGAGCTGCTAAAGACGAACAAGAAGTTGGCCAAAATGATTGGCCACATCTTTGAGATGAGCGATGATGATCCACACAAAGAAGAGGAAATCCGGAAATACAGTGCAATATACGGCAGATTTGACTCAAAGAGAAAGGATGGGAAACATCTTACGCTTCATGAGGTAAACCATGTTTCTCTGTATGTCTGTGGCATGTTGCTATTCCTTAGAGATGTTTGCTTACTTGTTTGTAGCAGAGGAGACAGCGCTCTTAAAAGCAGTATTAAAAACATCTAGATGTTAGCACTATACAACTCTTTTATGAAAATAGACTATATTGTGTTAGGGGTATATTTGTGTTGAACTTGAAGCATGCTTAAACTTTGGAACTATAGTATAAAGTGACTTTTAGAAAAATTGCAGAATTTAAGCAGCAGAAGCATAAAACATTTGCTTTTATAAGACATTTTGCTTCTTAATTAAGAAATAAAATAGGATCTTAAATGTAATCATTTAAAAAATGTTTTGTGTACTTTTTTTTTTTAGATAAACAGTTTGCAAAAATAGCCAAGACTTATATCAATTTCAGCTGGCATAGAAAACAGTTATATTAGTGGAATGTTGTAAGAATTATAGCTTTGAACATTGTTTTGGTAGCATTCTATCCAAAAATATTTTGTTTAAATGTGTGTGTGTGTGTGTGTATGTGTATAATTTTATATATCTAACATAGATGCTGTGTGTGCATAAACTTTTATATTTACTCCCTTTCTCCTCTTGTCTATCTTGCCAACCCATCATCTTTAAAATTTAGCTCTTTTCTGTTGTCTTTTCCTTCAAGAAGAATAATATAATATCCTTTCCTTTTCATTATTATCCCTACATAACACTTCTGTCACAGTAGCTTCAACACTTTGTTGTACTTATTTGTATACTGGTCTGGTCCACGAAGTATACTTTTGATTCTTCAGGACAGAGGTAATAATCTCTCATTTGTCTTTTTTATCCCCAGAGTCTAATATACCCTATAAATGCGTGGAAAATAAATGCATTTTCAGAAGTTAAAAAGACTTATTTCATGTGTCTGTTTTAACTGTTACAAGTCACATGTCCTTTAGAAGAAAGAAATAAATCCTCTGAAAAAAGTCCAGATTGACCACAGTCTTTCATGTTTGGCATCAGATCATTTTCCCCAGACTTGCACTTTAATGTGAAAGAATATGTACTCGTTGTAAAAGCATTCAGTCAGTATAAAAGGATGCAAAGTAATTGACTCTGTAAACTAGATACTTTTCTTTACCTGTACAAATAAAGGATCATACGTTGTGCACTGTTTTCCAAATTCCTTTTTTTTTCCTTATTTTAAAAATGGAACAGCACACTGATAGTACAGTATACTGTACTCAACATACATAAATATCTTTCCAACTCAGTATAGTTCACATAGCACTGCCTTATTCATTTCTGAGTTTCACTATATTTCATAGTGTAAATGTGCCATTATTTATCTTAACCATTTTTTGATATCATTTAGATTTTTTGCAGTTTTTTAATGTTACATACAGCACTACATGAACATTATTTTACACTTATACCTTTATAGACTTGCACATGTTTTTCTATAAAATGGATTCCAACCTAGTTTACCACCTGCTGTTTGCTAACACCCCTTTGGATAGAATAATAATAAAGTTCTAATTAAAGACTCATCAAATTGATCACATTTAGAAACATCCTCCTCAATTTTAAATCTCCAATCTTCACAAACACTTGACTGAACACATAATTCAGTGTAATCCTATACCCAAAGTCCAGGGTTTCTCTGGGGCTTTCAAAAGATTGGCTGTTGCTTCCTTCAATATGTAGTGCTGCTGCTGGGAGCAGTAGCTCATGCCTATAATCCTAGCACTCTGGGAAGCCAGGGTGGGTGGATTGCTTGAGCTCAGGAGTTTGAGACTATCTAGAGCAAGAGCCAGACCTCATCTCTACTAAAAAATGGAGAAACTAGCTGGGAGTTGTGGTGGGCACCTGCAGTCCCAGCTACTCAGGAGGCTGAGGCAAGAGGATTGCTCAAACCCAAGAGTTTGAGGTTGCTGTGAGCTATGATAATGCTATGATAATGTTACTCAGGGCAACACCGTGAGACTCTTGTCTCAAAAAAAAAAAAATAATAATAATAATGTAGTGCTGGGTATTTCTCTAATGATTCCTTTCTCTTCACATTCTAAGCCTCTTTCATTTGTTTCAAAAAGGTAACCAGATCCAGCTTAGAGACAGCAAATTCCACAAAGAACAGGTTTCTGTAGTTGCCTAACATCACATCTCCATACAAATTGTGCTGAGTAGCATCTCAGTAGTCCCACTTCTCCAGAGAGAATTCTGTGGTTACATCCCTGAATGTCAGCAGTTCCATTTCCTGGCTCCTATGTTGTCCCAGCATTCTCCTTACAGATTTTGTAGTACCAGCAGGTCTCAGGGTGACAGAGGCTGTGGCAGGGACACCTAGACTTTGCAGAGTGAAGGCAAAGAAGCAGTGAACACAGATTGAGCTTGATGGGCTGAGCCAAAAGACAAAAGCCAAACCAGATTATAGAAACCCCATTTGGATAGATGGAAAATTCTGCCTGCCTGGACTTCTTTCTAGGATTGCTTTTGGGTTTCTCCTGTAGAACCTTCCCCACACCAACAACTTGAACAATTCTAAGCCTTTCATACTGTCTTTATGGTCTGACTCCTACAAGCTACATCATACCTAGCCAGGTCCTAAGACTGTGACTGAGTTTTTAGCTTAAAAAAAGAGGGGGTTAATAATGATTCATTCCATAATTCTTCCAAGCATATAAAAATTCTTACAAGAATATGAAACATAAGTGCTTGTTAGAGTAGAAATAATTTTCAGTTGTAAAAAAACTTGCCGATTTTCGTCCATTAGGGATTTGTATCTAAGCTGTTACTTAACTGCCATCTGTATCTACTTACCTAGAGAAGCAAAGGGCCCCTTCGTAAAAGTGAAGTATAAAATGATTCTTTTGGGATTTGTTTAAGGTAAGGTAGAATGTTTTTGAAAACAGTGAGACTGATTGGGTTTATTAAAGTAATTTAAAAAAAAAACTTGTGTTTTGTGTGCTTTGCTTTGAAAATTACATGAAAAGTAAATTAAGGCATGAAACTAAAATTGCCAACACCCTTTGCCTTCTGGTTTTCTCTTAATGACAGCTATATAGACTTTTAAGTGGATTCCTCTACTGGTTCATAGGAAATAATAAAAGCATCAAATTGTAACTGCATTATAATGCTAAGTGTTCTTTCTTGATCTATTCACAGGTTGTTGCAAAGCAATAATTGTACAGCAATAATAATATATAACAACTACAAAAGGATACTCCCCAAATAAGTCAAGCCACAGATTTACTGGACTTAAGTCATTCTGCTAACCAATTCTTTGATCTTAAGCTCCAGTATTTATATATAAAATAATTTATTTAAAAAGATCAGATGATGAAATTGCTGAAAACAAGATTAATATACAAAAATCAGCCAGTGATAGCCATTGAATAATTAGTGAGAAAAAAACTTTTATAATTTTATCCCTTTTTATCTTATATATTTACATATTCTATTTAAATCAAATAAATTTAAATATATAGGTAATGTAGACATTGAACCTACACAGTATTTAACATAAGAGGAATAAAAGCCATATAAACAAAAGTATAAGATTACTGAGGAATATAAAAGATCTAAGTACACAGACTATATTTCTGTATAAAAGGTCCTTTTACCAAATTAATACATTTAAGGCATTTCTAATCAAAGTAACAATGGATGTTTTGGGGAAATTTGACAAATACATTTAAAATTTCATTGGGAAGCAAAAATGAATACATAAGATTAGCTAAAGCAATGGAAAAGTTGCAAAACAAGACTAATGACAGAGTATTCGCCTTTCCAGATATCAAAACATATTACACAGCTACTGAAGTAACAAAGTAAAATAACTGTATACTGGGGAAGGAATCGAGAATTAGAGTAGTGAAGCCATGCAGGAAAAGATCAATAGATATGATTATATAAAATTAAACTTCCACACTGAAAGATCACAGGATAAATGATTGGGAAAATGTTATAAGGCAAACAGTTAATATTCTTATAATAAGTTCTTACCAATTTTTTTAAAAAGAAAACACCAACTTTTATAAACAAAGAATATGAACATAAAATGAGATGTCTGTTAAATATATGAAAAGCTGCTTATCTTCACTTAAGAAAATATATTTGAGCAATGAAATTTTTATGTTAGACTGACAAAATAAATGTAAAAATGTATTGTTAACAAGAGTATAGAAAAATGCACATGTGCATGATAATGACAGAAGTGTAAATTGTTGCTTTTTTAGAAAGCAGTTTAGCAGTACCTATTATATAGTAAATCTACATATTCCTTGGATGAGGAGAGAGAAACTAAAATTTGGCAATTGCAGGATAGTGGAGAATGTAGGAATTTATATTCAGAAATATATGTAGGTAGACAATTTGGGATTACAGAATATTTGTCAGGAGATAGCAACTTTCAGCCAAAGAGCAGAAAGATAGGAAGGGGGAAAGGGGAATATAGTTCAATGTAGTCCACTACAGACAGAGTGGAAATTTTATGGGAACTGGGGTGTGAAGCAGGTTGTTATTAGGTCATTTCAAAAGTTTTGTCCGTTTTTATGAGTCTACGTTAAACTGTAATAGCTCAGTGAATATTTATTCAATTTAATCGAAATAAGCGCCATTTGAATCAGTGCACTTTTGCCAACGTAACACAAGTCGACTAATTCTGTCAGCATAAAAATTGGGTGCTCGGGATTCGATGAAGTCAACGAAGGCCGTTTTTGCTAGGTTCTGATTGGCAAAAGTTCTACCAGTGAGAAAGTTAAGAAAGTGCTTGAAAAGATGGTAGTCGGTTGGTGAGAGGTCTGGGGATTATGGTGGGTGGGGCAGAACTTCGACGCTCAATTCCTTTAATTTTCGGACGGTGATTTGTGAGACGTGCGGCCGGGCGTTGTCATGGAGCAGGATCAGACCTCTTCTGTTGTCCAGTGCTGGTTGCTGCTGATGCAATTTTCGGTACATTTCATCGATTTCCTCACAATAGGACTCTGCTGTGATGGTTTGGCCCAGTTGCAGAAAGTTATAGTGAATCACACCAGCCGCTGACCACCATACAGTAACCATGATCTTTTTTTGGTGAGGTTTCGCCTTTGGGAGGTGCCTGGGTGGCTTATCGGTGTCCAACTACTGTCCTGAACATTTCCTATTGTCGTAGAGAATCCACTCTTCATCACACATGACGATCCAATCCAAAAAAGGATCGTTTTGGTTGCGCAAAAGCAATGAAGAACAACCCTCGAAATGTGACAATTTCTGCCGATTGTTTAAATTGTGGGGCACCCACTTTTCGAGCTTTTTGACCTTTCCAATACATTTTAAACCATCAAAAACCACATGGGAGCTGACACCCAGTTCTTTCACTATTTCACGCACCGTTTGTGATGGGTCAGTCTCCACCAGGGTCCTCAAATCCTCGTCCTGGATTACTCTAGATCGACCACTTCAGGGCTCATCTTCGAGGCTAAAATTTCCGGAACGAAATTTCGCAAACCAACGTTGAACAGTGCATTCATTAACACTATCATTGCCAAATGCCTGGTTAATTTTTTGGGCTGTTTCATCAGCTCTTTGGTTCAATTTGAATTCGTAGAGAAAAATTGGCTGAAAATCGCTTAATGACATCATATAGTAATAGGCTGAAAAGAATAAAAAAAATTAAAAGTAGAAAAAAATGAACAGCACCAATGTATAGAGTACAAAATTCTCCATCGATCATTATATACCACGACACAGTAGAATAAATATTTATTGAGATATGGAGCTACAAAAACACATGACATTAAAACGGACAAAACTTTTGAAAGTGAGGTTTTAAAGTAAACAATGTTGCTGTGTATTTCTTGCTTCACTTCTGTCAATAGTTGTCTCATATAATTAGAATCCCTGATGTTACATATAAATGTAATGTGCATATTATACAGTATATTCAGAGGTTGCCAACAAAATTTTATACATTTTAAGCAAGAAAAAAACTATTAAGATTGTAATAATGTATATGAATGACATTATCTTGTATGTTGTATCTCTTGTAATTTCAGAAGTCACATTTGACTTGAGTATTATAATTTTAACACATTTTTGTTTTTAAAATGTATACACTTTTTGTGTCATCTGCATTATATAGCATATATGAACTATATATTTATGTATTTTACACATATAAATGTATTAGATATTTTTAAAATATTTTGCTGTTATAGATTTCTGGTAAATAGATTCAATTTATCATTATGTAATGTTGGTCTTTGTTTCTCACGACAGTATGCTAATTATTAAAAATCTGTGCTCATAATGGGTGCCCTGTTATCTTTAAAAATTAGTTTTCTAGAATTCTTCAGTAATTATTTTTAGAATTCTTATAAAGTTTTTAAAAATTCTTTTTGTAATTTTATAGTTTTGCTTCGTTTTTTAAAGTAGATCGCTTCACATTGGTCAACTAAGTTTTTAGTTTTTACTTATATATTATAGTTTCATATGACAATATTTAGCTCTATATAGTTTAAGACATTGTCAGCCAAGTTAAATCAGCCACATATCTATTGCCAGAATAATATTCTTTTTGTTTGATTGCCTCAATAAATATTAAGCATAGTACATTTTTTGTTAATGTATACCACATATTTTCTTGGTTGGAGGTCAATGGTTATTTTATCCTGTCTAGGTAAATAGTCATGAAAATGATCTTAATGTATTCATTGGGTAATAGATACTATATTTGTGTGAAACATTTGTGTAATTTGAAGATAATTTTAGAAAAGCTTCAAAACTCTTTTTGGTATTATTTTTCATTGTAAAAACATGAAATTTATAATCCTAAATATTTTACTTACACAGTTTAGTTATGTTAAGTATATTGACATTGTTGTTTAATTTATATCTCTAGAACATTTTTAGCAAAGCTAAAATTTAATATACATGAAACAAATACCTCTTTTGGTCATTGTCTTGTCCTTTACAAACACTTTTCTGTTTTTCTTTTGTATTTAAAAATGGCACAACTTCATGTATTTTATTCAGGCATGTTCATGAAGTATCTTATTTTGGTGGGCTATTGAGTTCATTTATTACAATGTCAAGATTTATCTTTGTTGTAGATATTAGAAGATTTTATGGGTTTTTTTTTTTTTTTTTTTAATTGTTGGGGATTCATTGTGGGTACAATAAACCAGGTTACACTGATTGTATTTGTTAGGTAAAGTCCCTCTTGCAATCATGTCTTGCCCCTAGAAGGTGTGGCACACACCAAAGCCCCACCCCCCTTCCTCCTTCCCTCTCTCTGCTCTTCCTTTCCCCACCCTCCCTCCTCCTTTCTCTCTCTGCTCTCCCTTTGAAGTTTTTAAAGAAGAAATTGGTTCAGCAATTTTGAAGTCTGACCCAAGGATAAGACTGGGCCCCAATATTCTTAAAGGTGAATATTACTAAACATTCAAGGAACATGGTTCTCATCCAAGGCATACGTTCTCAAAGAATTGAAAAAAAAAAATACCCCAATAAACAGTACACAGACCTCATTCTATAGAAAAAATGATATATATTATATAACAAACCATATAAAGATATTGTGAGAGAGAAAAAATTACAAACCAATTTCACCCATAAACATCGTATAAAACTGCAAAAAAAAAAAAAAAGCTTAAAAATGTAATCCAGCAATGCATAGAAGGTAATACATTTGAGTTTATTTAAACAGATTGAGTTTATTCTGAGAGCACAGGATGGTTTAACTATAGAAAATTGAATTAATTTACCAAATTACAGAGTGATGCAGAATAAACACATGCTCATACGCATAGTGGCAGAAAAATCATTCTATAAAATTTAATATTTATTCATATGAAGAAAAAGCAAACAAAAACTCTTAGTCACCTACATGTAGTCATTACCTTCTTTAAGTTGATAAAGAGTATTTACCAAGACGCAAAATAATTTTACTCTACAATGGAAGGATGGAAGCATTCCTTTGGAAATCAGTGAGAAGTCAAGGATGGCTGCTCGTGCTAATTCTAGCCAATACGTACTGGAAGTGCTAGCTACACAACAGGAAAAGAAAAGGGATACCAAGTTTAAGAAAAACATTGCCACTATTTACTGATGATGCGATTATCCACATAGGAAGTTTAAAAAACGATTAAAATTATTGAAATTAATACTAGAATTTGGTGAATACAAGATTGACATCAATTGCATTTCTACTCACCAGCAAAAGAGTTAGAAAATGTAATTGAAAAATAATTTGGGAGTACAACAAAAGTACAGGGTGGCCTGTATTAAAATTTTAAATTTTAAGTTGCACACGAGCTTTATGGCCACCCTGTACAAAGTACCTAGAATAGATCTTGCACATCACCAAAGGTGAGTAAGCCCTTCATGAAAAAAAGTGTACAACTTTATTGAAAGACATTCGAGATTTTCTAAATAAATAGAGCTATATCATTTCAGGAGTAGGGTACTTTACTATTGTAAAGATCTCAGTTTTTCCTCAAGTAAGGTATATAGAGAAAGTCTAATGGAAATCTCAGCAGGATTTTTCAAGGAACTTATGCTAAATCTAAAATGTATGAAAACATAAACAGACATACAGCAGAGAAACGAACAAGCCACAGGTTAATGCATCAACATCATACTGAGTGAAACACCAAGTGAATTGAGTAAACAACAACATATGTTGGAATATCACTTATATGAAGTTCATATGTGGCTTAAGGATGTAAATTGAAGCAAAGGGACGATGAACGCATAACTCAGCAACGGAGTGATTGCCTTTGGTGGGGAAGGCAGGGTGTAGAGATTGGCGAGGGGCACACGGCGAGCTTCTGTGACACTGGCCTTACTCTGGAACAGTGATTTCATTGGGTTTGCTCTGTCATTATGCTTTACTTACCTACATATGGAGACTATGTCATTTTGTAGGCACCAAGCATTTCATATTGTAAGAAGTAGATGGGCAGGAGACAGAGAGGAGGAGGATGTCTCATGATGCTTAAAACCATTCACGGAGCTGTCTAAGGCGTTAGAATCAACCTGATGGTCCAGCAAGTAGTAAAGATGCAACCTTTACATCAACTTGGTAACCAGCAGTTACCATCAGCCCTTATAGTTTAACTGACAGCTGTCCAGAAAGCCAAAGTCAATAAAGATGGTCATCTCACAGACAGTGGCTCAGAGGTCAAAGAACCATACTTGCACTAACTTCATTTCTAAATACTGGTGAACATTCATTAATTAGATACTGGCTCTGTCCAGGCCCTGCTCTAACCTCATAGGTCTCAGAGCAATGTGTTGAGGCAGATTCTATTGTCATTTCTATTTTACAGATGGACAAACTGCAGCCTACAGTAGTTAAACACCCCCTATGTCACCCAGCGAGGAGGAGGCAGAGTCCTGATTTGAACCCAGACAATCTGAGTTCAGAGCCTGTGCTCTCTCTTTTTTTTTGAACATTGAATAACTCTCCATTTATCAAGTTTTTCTTTGTTTTATTGCAGTCTGATAGTTTTTCTTATAAAGGTTTGCACTTCTGTTTTTTTACATTTGTACCTAGGTATTTCAATTTCTTAGTTGCTAATTTAAATGACATTATGTTTTAAATGTCAAAATCTACTTGTTTATTATCAGTATATAGGAAAATAATTGATTCTTATATATTAACCTTTTATACTGAAATTTTGCTATAATTACTTTTTTAAAAAATTAAAATCATAACTGTGTACATTAATGCATTTATGTTTTATACATAATTTGAAATACAACAAATTGGTTAACATAGCCTTCACGAACTTTCTTAATTATTGTGTTATAACATTTATACTCTACACTTAGTAGATTTGACATGTACCCTTGTAAAATGCACTGACCAATTATCACTCGTGCACCCATCCTCTCACCTCCCCTCCCCCTCCTCTTCCCTCTTCATCTTGGGCTGTAGTTGGGTTATAGCTTTCATATAGAAGTGTGGTTGATTATATATTGGTTTCATAGTAGAGCTGAGTACATTGGATACTTTTTCTTCCATTCTTGAGATTCTAAGAAGAATATGTTCCAGCTCCATCCATGTAAACATGAAAGAGGTAAAGTCTCCATCTTTCTTTAAGCCTGTGTAATATCCCATGGTGTACATGTACCACAATTTATTAATCCATTTGTGGGTCGATGGGCACTTGGGCTTCTTCCATGACTTAAAAATTACTTTATAACAAAGATATTTGCACCAGAATGTTTATTGCAGCCCAATTCATAGAGCCTATGCTCTCATCCATCTCTCTACTGCATCTCAATTGTTCTCCAACTTTACTATAAATAGATTTACACTGGGCATTGGCTGCAAATGTGTTTTCTTCTGACACAGTTGCTCTTAAGTGGGTCTTCAAATGACCCCTGAAATTCACCATTTGCCACTAATTTGGCTTTCATCCAATTTATCCCTCCCATAAATCTGATTATACCCCTCCTCTGCTTAAAATTTGTCCATGCCTCCATTGAACTCAAGTTCAATGTTCTTAGCTAAGCACACAAGGCTTTTCATACCATGATCCCTGGCAGTCCCTCTGGTGTCACATCCCTCCATCCCTCCAAACCCACTCCTCCATCCACACAGGCCCTGTCCCCAAACCACCCACAATGGCACTTCACACCTCCGTGCCTCTGTACACACTGCTTTCTCTTACTCAGAAATGCTCCATCTACCTTACTCATTTAGCTTCCTCCTACCTATCCTTCAAATTCTGGAACATCACTTTACTCTTTCCCTCAGTACTGATTGAGAAACCTTCCCTCCTTCCTTCCTTTCTCTCTCTCTCTCCTCCTCCCTCCCTCCCTTTCTCCTTCCCACCTTCTCTGTCTCTCTTTTTTTTTAGCCAAGTCTCACTCTATCCCCCTGGTAGAGTGCCGTGGCATCATCATAGCTCACAATAATCTCAAACTCCTGGGTTCAAGGTTCAAGCAATCTTCTTGCCTCAGCCTTCCGAATATCTGGGACTACAGGTGTGTACCACCATGCCCGGCTAGTTTTTCTGTTTTTAGTAGAGACGGGGTCTCTCTTGCTAGTCTCAAACTCCTGAGTTCAGGCGATTCACCCGCCTTGGCCTCCCAGAGTCCTAGGGTTGCAGGCTGAGCCACCGTGCCTGGCCCCATGCTTTCTTGCATAGCAGCCCTGGTTGTACTACACCATGACCTTCAGTCAGGTCTCCCTCTCCAGTAGTCTTTCACAGGAGGGAGAAGTGTTACTAACTGAGCAGTTCCAGGCAAGGTATACTCATTATTTTTCATTCCCAAGACAGCCCCCAAAGGTGCCTATCTTAGGTGTGTTTTACAATTGAGGAAACTGAGGCTTAGAGAATGAGTCATGAGTCCAGGGTCTCATCATTGTAACGGCAGCTTTACCCCCACGTCTGGTTCTGTACTGCCTCATTTGACTGTTTCTCCAGAGTCTGGCACAGTGCCTGAGGCTTTCCTGGTTGGGTAGATGTACATTCATGGATTCATGGCCTGGGTTAAAATATTCCTAATTTGGAAGAAATTAAAAAAAGGAAGGGGGCAATTTTGAAGTCAGTTTAAGAAGATTCACCCTTGGGTTCTCTCTCCTAGCTGCTAAGTAGGAGAGTTTCTAAACAGGTGAGCCATCTGGAGGTGATTAGTACAGCAAGAGGCTTCTCGGGTGGGAGAAACTGGTACCAGTGGCTGCAGATCAACAGGAAGGACAAAAAAAGAGTCTAAACTCAGAGACAGGGTGCCAGTGGGTGCAAGTTTTCTCTATGGAAGAACTCTGTTGTCATGCGATATTTATCTAGGTTCCTCAAATGGGAAGATAGCGATTTGCTATCTCTGTGTGCAGCTGTGACCGGAGAGACTGATGTGTAGACTTGCAGGAAGTGCAAACCACCTGCCTTTTGGTTTGTGTTCAAGGCTGATGTTTTCTGAAAATAGAACTCTTGATCTGTCCTCTGACTCAGTCCCTTTCACCACCTATTCTGTCAGTGTTCTGAATCAGCTCACCTCTGATTGTTTGCTAGATACCAGTATATAAAATTTGTGAAATTTGTAAGCTATTACCAAGAGATTCAAATTTTCATTAATTCCTGGAAGTTGGTGGCCTGTGAATCAGAGGAGGGATATGTATTTTTTATGGTGCCTCTCTAATGATTTACAAAGTCAGGGGCATTCTTTATTCTGAATCTTTTGATAAGGTGACAGAGTTTATCCAGGCTGCCCCTGTGGGGTCCATTCCACCAGTTAGGGGGTGAGGGTCGACTTCTCAACTAGCTGAGCCCTCCTTGCTGTCCTCAGGGGCTCCACTCCTTCAATCTCCCTTGGGGTAATTGTTTAATGAGGCTTCTTTGCAGCCCCTGTGACTGGAAGTGGGGATGCTGCAGGCTCTGAACACCAGCAAAGGCTCCCTCTGCCTGGAGCCGGTTGATCCCAAGTCTGCACTCACTCCCTTCACAGAGAACCCTCTCAGAGATTCTCCACCCCCAACGCATGAAGCCTAACCACTGATGATTGCTTTTCAGCCCTTTTTGTAAAATTTGTATTGGGCTCTGGCCAGTTAGTTCCCCTGACGCAAACTCTCTGAGTGGTGTGTAACTAGGACTGTCTGCTTCTCACTGACTCACTCTCTGTCGGTGCAGTGTCGGTCGGCCCAGCCATGGACCCGGTTCTGCGTTCTGCCTCTAACTCTCTTTTCTCCTTGACAAGAAGATCAGGGATGTGGAAGGAGGCAGGCATCTGGTACATTCAGTGACTAATTCCTTCTCTTTCCTTTTTGACATATATTTTTTAGTATTTTTATTATGAAAGTAATACATGTTCTTCATCAGTAAACAGTCTAGAATTGGGAGAGTTTTCCATCCCCATCTCCTACTAACAATTAACACTTTTCTACCACATTACTTGAGGCTTGTTTGCAGCACTTCCATTTGCCCAATATATCAGGTATCTACCAAGACAAATCTCAGGACATATTAAAAGGCATAAAGCACAGTTTGAAAAGACTGAACAAGCATCAAAACCAGACTCAGATATGGCAGGGATGTTGTGATGATCAGACCAGGAATTTAAAACAACTATGACTGGCTAGGCACCGTGGCTCATACCTGTAATCCCAGCACTCAGAGAAGCTGAGGGGGGAGGATCCCCAAGCTCAGGAGTTCAAGACCAGCCTGAGCAAGAGCGAGACTCCATCTTTACTAAAAATAGAAAAAAGAAGCTGGGTATTACGGAGGGCCTCTGTAGCCCCAGCTACTCAGTAGGCTGAAACAAGAGGATCACCCGGGAGTTTGAGGTTGCTGTGAGCTATGATGCCACATCACTCTAGCCTGGGTAACAGAGTAAGACTCTATCACAAAAAAAAAAAAAAAAAAGAAAAGCTACAATAATCAGGACATTGTGGTATAGGCAAAAGAATAGACAGACAGATGAATGAAACAGAATAGAGAACCCAGAGATAGACTCACTTAAATATAGTCCATGATAGAGAAACCGGAGATAGACTCACTTAAATATAGTCTGTGATAGAGAACCCGGAGATAGACCCACTTAAATATAATCCATGACAGAGAACCCGGAGATAGACCCACTTAAATATAGTCCATGACCGAGAACCCGGAGATAGACCCACTTAAATATAGTCCATGACAGAGAACCCGGAGATAGACCCACTTAAGTATAGTCCATGATAGAGAACCCGGAGATAGACCCACTTAAATATAGTCCATGATAGAGAACCCGGAGATAGACCCACTTAAATATAGTCCATGACAGAGAACCCGGAGATAGACTCACTTAAATATAAGATCATGACAGAGAACCCGCAGATAGACCCACTTAAATATAGTCCATGACAGAGAACCCGCAGATAGACCCACTTAAATATAGTCCATGATAAGGCAGCAAAAGCAATGCAATAGAGCAAAGATAGTTCCTTCAGCAAATGGTCCTGAAACAATTGAACATCCACATACAAAAAAATTGAGTCTAGCACATACCTTACTCCCTTCACAAAGATTAACTCAAAATAAATCACAGAAATTAATGCAAAATATAAAACCATGAAACTCCCTAAAGATAACATAAGAGAAAAATCTAGATGATCATGCTTATGGTGATGACTTTTTAGGTAAAATACCAGGGGCACAGTTCATTAAAAAAATAATTGATAAACTGGACTTCATTAAAATCAAAAAACTTGTATTCTGCAAAGCCAACATCAGGAGGATGAGAATATAAGCCACAGACTGGGAGGAAACATTTGCAGGAGACACACAGGATCGTGAACTGTTGTCTAAAATACAAAGAACTGTTAATAGCTCAACAAACAGCATATAAACAACCCAACTAAACAATGGGCCAAAGATCTTATCAGACACCTCACCAAGGAAATTATACGTGGGGCAAATAAGAATAGGCAAAGATGCTCCACATCATACCTTATCAGGGGAAGTGCAAAGTAAAGCTCCAGTGAGGCGTCAGCACACACCTATTGGAATGGCCAAAATCTGGAACACTAATAACACTAAATGGTGGGGAGGGTGTGGAGCAACTGGAACTCTCATTCACTGACAGTGGGAATGCAAATTGGACGGCTGCTTTGGAAAACGGTTTGATATTTTCTTATGAAATTAATACTCTTACTATACAATCCAGCAATCATGTTCTGTTGATATTATATCCACACAAAAATGTTCATATGGATATTTATAGCAGCTTTATTCAAAATTGCCAAAACTCAGAAGCAATCAAGAAGTCATTTAATAAGTGAATGGATAAACTAGGGTACATCTGATAGGAAAAGACAGAGAGGAAACTCACACACATATTTCTAAGTGAAAGGAGCCAGTCTGAAAAGGCTACATCGGGGTCCTGTAAGATTCCCACTGTGTAACATCCTAGAAAAGACAGAGCTATGGATACAGTAAAACAATCAGTGGTTGCCAGCGCTTAGTAGGGAGGGAAAGATCAATAGATAGGGCACAGATGGTTTTTAGGGCAGAGAAACTATTCTGTATGATACCACAGTGGTGGACACGTGTCATCATGAATTTGTCCAAATGGACTTGGGATCATAATGATGCATCAGTGATGATATATTTGGTAACAATTGTCCTACTCTGGTGGGGGGTGGTGAACAGGCATATGTGGGACAGGAACACAAAAGAAATCTGCGTACCTTCTGCTCAGTTTTGCTGTAAATCTCAAACTGCTTTAAAAATAAAGTTTGTGCTTGAGCTCAGGAGTTTGATACCACCCCGTCACTATTAAAAAAAAAAAAAAAAAGGAAAAACTAGGTGGGCGTTGTAGTGGGTGCTTGTAGTCCCAGCTACTCAGGAGGCTGAGACAAGAGGATTGCTTGAAACCAAGAGTTTGAGGTTGCTGTGAGCTATGATAACGTCATGGCGCTCTATTCAGGGCAACAGAGTGAAACTACATCTCAAAAAAAAAAAGAAAGAAAGAAAGAAAGGAAAAAAACTAAAACTAAAAATAAAAAAGCAACACACCTGATTTTATGACCAGCTAGGTTGGGAAGGACAAACGTATAAATCTTCCGGCATAACCCTCTTTGTTTAACCTCATGTTTTTACAGAGCAGGTGGGTAGGTGTTGGCTGCTTTTCCTGCTGTGTAAATGACTGACACTGCTCAGGTATGGTGTAACACACAGGTGTGTCCAAGCCTCTCCCCCGCTGTTACCCAAATCAGGTATTTTTATTCCTAGGATAGGTCTAAGATAGAATGTTTTTCCTAAGTAGGGGAAGATCTGGGTTTTCTTGATTCTAAAGCTTATACAATTCAGAGATACTCTGTTTAAAGAAGAGAAAAATCAGAGCATAAATACAAAATTAAGTACAGAGGCCCTTGGAAGAAGTCCTTGAAAATGACCCTGTAGCTTAAAATTCATGGTCTTCACAGCAGCTCTACTGCTACAGAGCTTTCTCATTTTGGAGCAAATCAAAAGAACTCTGCTACTTAAATTTCTCTACACCTTCTGTACACACAGAGGGGGCCTCAAAACCTATATATATTTTAAGAAAATTAAAAAACTGTATTGAAATTGTCATACTCAATACATACCGGTAACAAAAGCTGAATACAAGTCACATCTAAGTACTTCTTGGAACTGCAAAGTCAAATATGACTTTAATATGACAACTTTAATATAGTTTTTTCCTTTCTGAAAAGGTATATACATATATGTGTACATACATATATATACATCCCCATATATTAGATAAACTGAATGTGTAGAAATGAAGAAAAACACACAGAAACAGATCATTTTTGCCTGGGAACTGCAAAAACTCTCGGCACAAACTTGTCATTCCCCCAATACTGAGAGACCTGGCCACATTTTAGCATGGCTTCCAGCAGTCTTGTCCCTGGCAAGACCCAAATGCCTTTTGAGTTCCTGTCTAGCAAAGTTCAGCCCCTAACCTTCCTTTCTGAAAGCATTTACTGAAGAAGGCTTGCAATTGTGAATCCTGCCTCTGTCCTTTGAGACGAATCAGGACACTGTCTCCTGCAACTGAGAGCGTCTCAAGGACGCCATTCCTCTGAAATACATCTCCAGGACGTGTGGGGCTTCAGTTTACCAGTCTTTGTGGGGAGTATGAAGACAAGCTGTTGCCCACAGCCCAGTGGTATACGCTTTGTCTGTTGTTGAGTTTACTCATCATTCTGAAGTTGTACAAAGACAAAAGTGTTCCCCAGCTGCACCTTCCCATCACTTCCTGATCGCACCTCCTACTACAGTCCCTCCTGGCCTGCTCCTCAGCAGCTGCTCAGGCCCCTTGTTCTTTCCTGGACAGACCTGGCATGCTCTGGGGTTAGGGCCTCTGTCCTTGGGATTCTTCTTCCTAAAACACCATTGTTTCCACTGTTCAGAGAAGGACACTTGGGTTCACAGAATTTCATTGCTGTGACCAAGTGATCAAAACCTGAGAAACCCTCCATCGTATGTTTTCCCCACTGGTTTCATTCTTGGCACCCTCTTCCTCAAGACCCATCCAATCAGGAAAACCCATTGGTTCCAACTCTGAAGAGTGCTCTCAGTTCAGCCACTTCTTCCATCTTCCTCGTTGACATGAATGAGGGGACCACAGCCTCCCTGCAAACACCGCCGCCCACCTGGGCTCCCTGCTTCTTCCCTTGCCCCTGAGGTCCATCCCAACCCCGTGGCCAAAGGTAGCCCTTAAAAAATATGTTATCTCCTGTCTTCACACTTCCGCTCAAAACCCTCTAATGTCTCTCTATTTCCTCCAGGGAATAAAGGCCACCCACATCCTTACAAAGGCCTGTGGAGCTCTGCAGTTCCCCTGACCCAAGGTGGGGACCGCTGGCTGCCTGAGGCTGTGGAGCACGTGAGCTGCAGTCAGTCTGTACAGTTGAGATGTACGATATACACTGGACTTAGCCTGAAAGTAAGATGTAAAATATCTCATTAATGATTTTCATATGGATTATGCATTGAAATGATATTTTGGATATACTAAATAAAATCCATTATTAAAATTCATTTCATCCATTTCCTTTCTATATTTTTAGTGTGGATACCAGAAAATTTAAGATGACAGTTTTTTAGCCATACCTTCTGTATGTCTGTGGCTTGCGTTTGCATTTCTGGTGGACTCAGCTTGTCTGCGGCATCGGGTCCCTCTCTAAAGCTTCTCCCGATCTTGTCTCCTGCTCACTTCGTGGCTTACTCCAGCTGAGCCCCACTGGCTTCCTTGCTGCTCCTCAGATCTCAACACACCAGGCACGCTCCTGCCTCAGGGCCCTCGCTCTTGCTATTTTTACTCCTAGAAAAACTTCCCTCCAATTTCACCTTCTCAATGCAGACTTCCCTGATCACCCTACTGAAAACTGAATCCCTCATCCACCTCCACTCCCCTGTTCCCTGAGCTCCTTCCCTGTTCTACTTTCCCCTGCAACATTGGTCACAATGTAACACGTTTATGTATTTTTTTCTTCTTATTTTTTTTTTATTGTCTGATGTCCCCTCTAGAATCCACAAGGGCAGGAAGTTTTATTTAGGCTGTGTTCTCAATATCTAGAACTGTACCTAGTGTATAGAAGGTATTTAATTTGTTGCATTTGTTGAATGAAATACTGAATGAGTCTTCCTCAACTGCTTAGTAACACAGGTGGAGGACCTGAGGATAGGTGGCCTCTCCATGGTATTGCATCTAGTTAGAGGCAGAGTGGACGCACCCTCAGTAAGATCAGATGCTGTTGACCAGAAACCCGGGGTCACTATCTAGACCCAGCCTCTGATTTCCAGAGCATCTGTGCTGCTTCACTGGACTCTGCCTATGTTTTTCATGCCTCCTTTAAGCCATTCATGTTTAAAAAGAAACATCTACTCTAGAAATAATGTACCCAGACACATCCAGGGGATAATATCCAATGTTCTTTCTTGCTCCAAAGAAAACCCTTTGAATTTTTTCTTTTTTAAAATTTTACTAGACAGGAATTCTGGATCTGTCTGTATCTAAGGAAAATAATGACATTTCACTGGGGGAATAATTTGTTTGAAGGAAGTCTTTACATTTGATTTTACTTGTATCATGAAATATTTAAGCTATTGCCTGAAGGATTTAAACAAGTTCATTTATTGGACTAACCAATACATTTTTAGGGAGCACTAGCACATGGCAGACCTTGTTTTAGGTGGAGAATAAACAGAGAAATGTGACATGGTCTTCAAGGAGCTAAAGTCCAATGGATATGTGTGGGGAAGGGGAAACAAACAAACACAAGACCTTCGTATTGCTGCTGTAACAAATTGCCACAAACTCAGTGGCTTGAAACAACACACATTTATTTTCTTACAGTTCTGGAAGGTAGAAGTCCAAAATGATCTTATTTGGCTAAAATCAAGGTGACGTGTGATGTGCCCCTTCTGGAGGCTCTAGGGGAGTATCTATTTCTTTGTTTCTTTTTCAGCTTTTAGAACAGTGTTTTTTATATCTCATGGCACACTTGAACCTGTAGTTAAACTTCCACAGCACACTTAAATTATGTTGATAAAAAAAAATAAGACTATATTTACTGTGCTTCGAACTTCTTTTGATAATAATTTAATTAATGATCTTTAAAATGTTTGCGGCTAAAATACTTAAGATCCTCTCACACAGAGGCATTTGTTTTGTGTATTGTCTGATGTCCCTTCTGGAGTCCACAAGGGCAGGGAGGTTTACTGATTTAAGCTGTGCTCCCAACATCTAGAAATGTACCCAGGATATAGGAGGTTGAAGATCACTATTCTAGAGGCTGCCGATAACCTTGGGTTATGGGTCCTGTTTCCACCTTCCACACTCATCCCTTAGTCTCTGCTTCCATCATCACCGGCCTTCCCCTCTCACTCTGACTCCTTCTGTGTTGCTCTTATGAGAATCTTTGTGATGATAATGGACCCACCCAGGTAACCCAGGATAATCTCCTTGTCTCATGACAAATAATAATTGTGTATATTTGGGGGGTTACCATGTGATGTTCTGGTGTCTGGATACATTGTGGCATGATTCTATCAAGCTAGTCAACATATCCATCATCTTACATACAGTCATGAGTCACTTGACTGCTGAGATACATCCTGACAGATTTGTCCTGTGTTGTCACTGGGAGAACACACAAACCTAGGTGGGATGGCCTACTACACACGTAGGCTACAGGGATACACTCCTAGGCTAAAACCTGTACTACGTGTTATTGTACTGAATTCAGCAGGCAATTGTAACACAGTGACAAAGATTGGTGTATCTAAACATACCTCATCACTGAAAAGGTGCAGTAAAGATATGGTGTCACAATTTCACAGGACTCTGTTTCATATGCAGGCCATTGTTGACTGAAATGTCATTAAACTTTTGTCATTAAGCGGTGCATGGCTACAATTATCTTTTTTTTTTTTTTTAATAAAACCATTTACAAATCTATTTTCAGCAATTTTGAAATATAAGATTTGTTATTTTAAACCACGGTCACATTGCTGTACAATAGATTCAAGATGCTTAGCTTAATCACACGTGCAAAGTCCCTTTTACCATATAAGGTAACAGTCACAGGTTTGAGGATATCTTGGGGGGCCATTCTTTAGTCTACCATCTAGGACAATGTGACAAATCCTGTAGTGGAGGTAAGTCCCAGATGCTATGTAGACATAGTTGACAGATGAGACAGGTGGACATCTTTATGCGGTAAGTGGCTACTTAGTCCTTAGCATGGTGCTGAGGATGGTAGGTACCAGGCGTAAAGGAGTGCTCAGGGAAAAGGAGGCATAAAGGACGGTGAGATTCTCCTTCGACATCTATTGCTTTGCCACAAATTACCCCACAGTCTAACAGATTTCACACGGTTTCTGAAGGTCACGAATCCAGGACAGCCCTGCTCCATCGTCTCTCATGAAATTATAGCCGAGTGATTTGCTGGGCTGCAGCCATCTGAAAGGACTGGAGAGGGGTTTCTACGTGCGCTCGTGACTGTTGGCAGGTGGTGTCAGTTCCTCAGCACGTGGGCCTCTCCCTGGAGCACAGGACATGGCAGAGAAGGAAAGATAGAAGTCACAGTCATTGATAGTCTATAATCCTGTGCGTATTTCCCCCTCCTGTCTGCCATTCTGTTGGTCACACTGGCCGTGTCAGGCACATTGTGGGAGGGGATCACACAACACTGTGGGGCCACAGGAGCAAGAATCGGGGGCCGTCTTGGAGCCTGGCTCCCACAATATTCTTGGGCTTATAAACAGTTTCCCGTTTCTGGCATGCGGGCGATCGTGAAGAGTGGGCCGGGATGAGGTTGGCATGGGCAGGAAGGGCTAGAGCAGGGGCTGTCTGTGCACTTGGCCAAGAGCTGGGAGATAATCCTTTTATTGACAGGGAGGTACTGCAGGGCTTAGTCAGAGAAGTGACACGATCAAGCTGCTTTTTAGAGTTATCACTGTGGGGAGGGTGTGTGGAGGGTGGGGAAGACAGAGATTAGGGGCAAAGTCTGCTCAGGGGCTATTGCAGGAATGCAGTGGTGAGGGAGAGGTGTGGGATAAGGCAATAGTGGTCAAGGGGCGGTGAAGGTGATGGGTGTGGGGCGTATTCAGGGGTGGGATGTTTGTAGGGTGGACAGGTGACATGAACTGAATACAGAAAGGCAGGGGCCACATGGGGGGGCAAGAGTCAGGATGACTAACTTGAATCTATTGTGCCTGTGGGGTATTTGAATATAGAGCTAACCGGTGAGCACTCAGAGTGGAATGAATTTCGTTTAGACTAACGACAGCAGGGCTTTTCAGCACGTGTCAAGGGAGACTGTGCTCTCTGGCCAGAGGAGTGCCTTCCTCACACCGGGGTATTGTTATGTTCCAGATTAGCTGAGTGGCATTTTCCCGACACTGTCCTTGCAGTACCATCATCCCTGTAACTCCCACGTATCAGGTGCCTGTTGTATATCACACTCAGTGCTTTACATATGACGCACATTTATTTCATTTCATATTCACCCTAACCTGGTACAGCGTGTAATGTTAACATTTCTTTTTTGTGGCCAAGGTGGGGGAATTGCTTTGGCTCAGGAGTTTGAGATCAGCCTGAGCAAGAGTGAAATCCATTTCTACTAAAAACAGAAAAATTAGCTGGACATTGTGGCAGGCACCTGTAGGCACCCAGGTACTAGGAAGGCTGAGGCAGGAGGGTGGCTTGAGCCCAAGAATTTGAGGTTGCCGTGAGCGAGGCTGATACCATGGCACTCTTACCCGGGTGATAGAATAAGACTGTTTCCTTTTTGTAAGTGAAGAAACGTAAGAAGATCATGCTACTACACCCATGTTATAGACGAGGAAACGTTGCTCAAGGTTATGTGAGTAGGTCACGGATGCAGCTCTCGGGTCCAGATCTTCTTAGTACAGTAGACCCTGTACCCTTAACTGAACAGCTGCCTATGGCATGCTTTGTAGAATTAGAGACACTTTCTGGCAGTGCTGAAGTGCAGTGTTGATTTATAAATAAAACAGGAACAAGGTTATGAAGCAACATATGCTGTGGTGTGAAGACAGGGGTCAAATGCCCTTTTCCTGGTAAATACTGTGCATAGAGGTGTCCACATAGTGGCAATGTTTGCAATCTTTTTCCTAGAGCTCTTGTTTTTGCTAGTTTTGTTTGAAAAAAAAAACAATGTGAAGACTTGTTTTCTTTCACTTAAAAAAACAGAAAATTATTCATTTTCTTGTCACAGGAAAATACCAGCATCTTGCAGTGGCAAGATGGCTTTTAGGTTTAGGATTGATGAGAAAGGAGTTTTAACACATTTTGTTAGAAAGTAGAGAGAGGAGAAGGCAGGTGAAAGATGACAGACAGAGTGTGTCTTTTTTACTTAGGGAAGGTTCCCACATGACTGACAGCTCGGTCTGGAAATAGTTACCAACCATTTCTTTACATAAAACTCAACTTTTTAAAAATTCTCATATAATGAGGAATTAGGAGAGATAACGGTTACACACAGCTTCATAAATGGCTTCCAGATTATTCGCTGTGCTGCAGAAGATCCAAGCTCTGGGCTGCAGACCCCGGCAGATCAGAGTGAAAGCCCAGGTCCCAGGGAGACTAGAGAAAGTCTGTAGTTTCTGCAGTTGTGTGAACTTCTCTGGGAAAGCAAAGGACAAGGCCAAATGTAGACTTTCATCTTGAAATTCTGTAAAGGTAATGAGATCAGGCCAAGTGGGTTTGCGAGACTCCTCCTTCATATTTCAAGTAAGTGTCGATGCAACAGAGCTTATTAAAGCTGGAGAAGTAGGGAAATGAGTAACAGGCTCAGTGGGTTCTGCCCTTGGGTGCACCAGACAACACTGGGCATGAGAGAACTGCTTGTTCCATCCCGCCCACCATCCCTCCTGGAGTCCACCCCGCAGTCCTCAGAACCTTGTGAGATCCCTGTGCAGGTTAGCTGTTGGGTCAGTACTTCTTTCCTGGCCTTCATTGATACATACGTTTCCAAGGTCCCATGATTAAGATTGCAAACTTGTCACCAGGCGCTTCGGCAGCGCAGTACGAACAGCTCAGTGAGTTTCATAGCTTTGGTGTATCAGTGTCTCACAGCTGTGTTTGTGTCGCTGTGTGGCACTGTCTTGCTGAGTGGTGTTCATTGTTGTTGTGTGGTTTTGTGCGCCACCATGAGAATGTCAGGGCTTGAATTAGAGCCACGAGCAAGCATTGACTTTCTTGTTAAACTTGGCAAGAGTGGAAAAGAAATCAGGGACATGTTAGTCCAAGTTTATGGGGTTAATGTCGTGAAGAAAATGGCAGCGCACAGATGGATTAAATGTTTTTCTCAGGGGAGAAAACGTCACTTGGGAAGAGAGGTCAGGGTGGCCAGTGATCATCAAAACTGATGAAAACACCACCAAATCGCTCAAATTCTGCATCACAATTGTGGGCAGACTATGAGGAGAACAGTAGACCAAGTAAGCATCAATAGAGAAACATCAATAAGAAAATGTTAACTGACCGTCTTGGCCTGAAAAAGGCGTGGCTCTTGCACCACAACAGTGCATCAGCTCACACAGGACTGTGTGTGAGGGAGTTTTTAGCCAGTAAATAACCATTAGAAAGCCCTCCCTACTCATCTGACCTAGTCCTCAAAGACATTTTTCTATACTTGAGAATGAAGGAAATATTGAAAGAAAGGCATTTTGATGACATTCAGAACAGCAAATATAATATGACAACACTCTGTGGCCCTTCCAGAACAAGAGTTCCAAAATTTCCTTGCAGGGTGGGCTGGTGCCTCACTTCCCCAGGGGAGTACTTTGAAGTGACCATAGCAATATTCAGCACTGAGGGGTGTAGCTTGTTTTCTAGGATAAATTTCACAAACTTCATTGTCCTCATACCTTTCTATCTTGATACATCCAGGAACCATCTGATTTTAGGAAGATAGGTTCTATCCCAATTTCCTTTGCGATTTGTTGTTTAGATAAATAAAGCAGCTCAGTATTTGAGAGAGCCCTGGGTTTGGACCACCTGCCAGGTCACAACTCTCCCTGTTGGGTATAGCCTTTGGGCCTTAACTGAATTTCTGGTTCTGTCTGCTTTTGGGATTCAAAACATTAGCACTTCATTAAAATTACTTAAAACTTATCAGCTGAGTTTTTTTCTTCAACTAATTTTAACACATAATGCTTTTTTTTTTTTTTTCTTTGCAGTTTTGGCCGGGAGCTGGGTTTGAACCCGCTTCCTCCGGTATATGGTGCCAGTGCCCTACCCCTCTGAGCCACAGGTGTCACCCAACACATAATGTTTTTTACTTCTTTTATTTTTCCATTCAATCAAAAGGAAAACTTCTGTAGTCTGGGTTTACAAACAACAAAAGGTTTAGGTGACCACTAATATACTTGTACTAATGTCATAAAAATGTACAACTTCATATACACAGGCTCAGGACAGCAAAAGCTATCGAAAAACTGCCTAAATGGAAACTAATCTTCATCTCGAGAGGTCATGATAATAAAGTCAAATGCTGAATACATGAAGATTTATATGACATGCCAGCATGTTATTACCACAAATTCTATTACTAAGTCAGCTACAGGAAATCAGCCCAGGGCCAGAAGTTCACTCATGGACAAATTCAGTCTTCAGTTGGAAACTCATCCTCCTGCCATAGTCACTGACACTTTTCAGGCTCTGATGGTTAAGCACCTACTGGACATTAGAATTAGGACATTAGCAAATGTTGGTTTAGTAAGACTTTGGTAACAATTTTCTGTTTGTACAACTTGTCCGCATGTCCTGTAATTGTTTTTATAATTCTACTACTGTTTACTTTGCCTACCAAAGAAATCGTCTTATGATGATCAGTGTAATAGATGTTATAGGAGGGTGTTCAGAGAACTAAAATTCCATAAATGTGTCTCAGCTTGGATGTAGACGGTGCTCTTGCCCTTCTCAGAGACACCTCTCGCCTAGGAGAGGATGCTCCCACACCCGCTCACAGCCAGAATCCTCGGGCTGGCGCCCTGTGCTTCTGAGATTCAGAGAGAAGCAGCCGTGGAACCCGCAGCCCCCTCCTGACCCTGCTTCCTTTAACTCTTATCTTCTCCTTCCAATGTATCATCACGTTAGTTCTTCCGATTTAGCAACTGGGTTCCAACTGACAGGCCTCCTCCTCCTTCCTTGCTGGGTTTAGACATTGGTCTTGGCGACTGCCTGTCCCACTCAGCCCGGGTCCTTCCTGCAACATGACCTTGGGAAGACCGTTGTGGTGGGCTGCTGGCCCTGCCAGAGAAGGGACCTCAGCCAGCTCCTGGGCTTCTGGTTGGAAGAATTTCTGACTCTCCAGGCCATGGTGAAACACAGGGTATGCAGTAGGTGAAACACCAGACATTCCCCTGCAGGGGGTGTCCCCTGCTCACAGGAGACCTGTGTACCACGTGGACAGAGTGTGGTCCCATGATCAATGCTCCCCAGGCCTGTAAGCCTTAGTGAGGAACTCACATTCCCAGAAATGACATGGAAGTCCCAAGCTTTGTCATATAATCCTTCTGGGATCCCACGCATCTGGGTGACATAGTAATCTCTTGCTTGGATGTGGGGACATGTGAGCCTTTGTTCAGATGCCGCCTCTGTTGTCATGGACGTACCAACTGAGAAAATGCAAGCCCAGGATTGCTGCATAGTCCTGTTCATTTCTTTCACAAAAAATTCAAATCTATTTATTTATTGTTATGGTAAAATATACATAACACAAAATGTTTAACCATTTTTAAGTGCACCCTTCAGTGGCATTATATGGACTTACATTATTATCCAACCATCGCCTCCATCCACTTCCAGAACTTTCTCATCTTCCCAAACTGAAGCTCCGTTCCACTAAATACTAACTCCTCCTTTCACCCAGGCCACCGCTGGACTGCTGCTGTCTCTGTGCACTTGAATCTTCAGGGTACCTCATGTAAGGGCAATCCATACAAATTTGGTCCTTTAATGACTGGTTCATTTTATTCAGGGCAATGTCTTCAAGGTTCAGTCATGTAGCAGGTATCAGAATTTTCTTCCTTTTTAAGGCTGAACACCATTCCATTAAATGTGTCTACTATCCCACATTTTGTTTATTCATTCATCTGTCAAGGGGCACGTGGGGGTGCTTACACCTTTTGACTATTGTGAATGATGCTGTCATGAGCATTTGAAGTAGATACAAATATCTACTTCAGTTCCTGCTCTCAGTTCTTTTGATTATATATCCAAAGTGGAATCTCTGGATCACATGCAATTTTAATTATCTGAATAAATGCCATGCTGTTTTCCATAATGGTTCTTTTCATCTCCACCCTAATAATTAGTGACGTCAAGCATATTTTCATGTGCTTATTGCCATTTGTATAACTTCTTTGGAGAAATGTCTATTCAATTTTTTTGCCCATTTTTAATCAGGTTGGTTTTCTTTTTTTCTTTTTTAAATTTCAGAATATTAGGGCGTACATGTTTTATTGACTTATTTTGTTTTTGTAAAGATTGAATCAAAGCTTGAAGTGTGCCTTTTACTGAGATGGCGGGCACCATACCTAATAGCTGTGCCTGTACACAACCCCGTCTTTCCCCTCCCCCTGCTTTATATTCATTGAGATTATTTCCATATGTGCACTTAAGTGTTGATCGATTAGTTCCGATTTGATATTGAGGACATGTGTTTGTTTCTCTATTCTTGTGATGCTTCACTTAGAAGAATGGTTCCCAGTTCCCTCCAGGTTGTCTAGAAAAAAGATACTAGATCACCTTTTATCAGGTCTGAGCAGTACTCCATAGTACATATATACTACATTTTATTAATCCATGAATCATGTGTTGGTGGGCACTTGGGCGGTTTTCATGTCTTTGCGATTGTGAATTGTACCTCCCTAAACATTCCAGTGTAGGAGTCCTTTTAATAAAGTGACCTATTTTCCTTTGGATACATTCCCAGCAGTGGGATTGCTGGATCAAATGGTAGGTCTCCTTTTAGTTCTTTGAGGTATCGCTATACAGTTTTCCATAGAGGTTGCACTAGTTTGCAATCCTACCAACATGATGTAAGAGTTCCTTTCTCTCTGCACCCAGGCCAATAGCTGTTGTTTCGGGTCCTTTTAATACGAGCCATTCTTGTTGGAGTTAGGTGATAGCTCATCATGTTTTTGATTTGCATTTCCCTAATGATTAGAGACACTGAACATTTTTTCATGAGTTTGTTGGTCATTGGTACAACCAAATAAACCCCATGACAAGTGGGCAAAAGACATGAACAGATATGTTTCAACAAAGATTGTGCTTTTTTTTAATTGTTGACTTGGGTGAGAAATCCAATTTTTTAAGGGCCTTTCCCAAATGGTAAATATTTGTTATTAATTAAACATTTAAAAAATACCATAGAAAGAAAAACAACCTTGGAGATCAAACTAATCACAGCAGCCAGTGTGTCTGACCACCACCTCTTCCTCTGACAGGCGCTAAGGAGCATTGTCCAGGAAGCAACCTCCTGGGGGGAGGGCCATATGCTGGGTGTGAGCATGGGGGGACCCACAGTCTATCACAGGTAGTGCTTTCCAGAGGCCCATTTCCACTCCTTCATCAGCAATGCCCAAAGCCTAACCTACGTTCACCTCAGCAAGGAAAACAGTGACATATTTGACTTTTGAAAGGTGGATCAGGGAAAGTTTCTCATTAGCTGGATGAGAAACGCTTAGCCCTTGGCCCCACACTGCAACTTTTCACTAACAAATATGGTTTTCGAAGACGTCTATTGATCTCTGTTTACAGAGGGAGAAAATAGCACATTGATGTGGAAGTACATTAACCAGGTAACTCAAGGAGATGTCAACCCACCTCTGGGCTGATCTCGCCCCGCTCTGCTGGGGAATGCGCTGAGTGGGCTCCGTGGAGGGGTCCCAGAAGAGATAGTCCTGAGACTGATTTCTGCCTCTGCAGACACTGTTGCATCCACGCACTGCTCTGAGCTGTTTCTGCCCCTGTAAAGTAGGCTTTTCTAAGAGTAAAGATGATTTTTTTTAAGTGGAAGCAGTTTGTCAGTGTAATGTTGTTTGTAACACTCATCAACCCTCATTCTTAAGGCTGCCATCGTCCTGGGGGCAGGCAGGGAAGAGGGCGAAGTCGGAGGCAATGGCTTTACAAAGGTTTTTGGTCTGCACCTCCTGAGTGTTTTATGGAGGCTCCGAGCCCCCGGACCTTGCCCTTTGATGGCCAAGGCAGTTTTTTCTGCTATAAACATTATTGTCCTTGACATTCTCCACTTGGCAGCTCATGTGCCTCCTCCTGGCTCTCCAACCTGCCCCTGGGAATGGTACTGCCGCAGTTAGCAAGGGTGGGCCCCATCCTTCATGACCCACAGCACGGCAGGCCCAGTACTCACTCCCGACACTCCTGTTCACATGGGCTCCAGCCTGAGTGTGGGCATCTCCCGGCAGGCCAGTCCTGCTCTCCAGGCTAAGCCTGAAACTCCAGCACAGTCTTGTTGAAGGAGGAAACATTGTCACAGACCTTGAGGAGCTGTCTGAGGCCCTCCCAGTTTAGTAAATGGGGTTCATTCTAAGCATTGTTCAGTGACGGGACACAGAGCACAAGTGACAGGGAAGGGCGTGGCTTTACACACCTCCGCCATTCAAGTTTATCAGAATCTTGACCTTCAATGTCCTCTTCTGTAAGATTCGGGTAACAACACCCACCTTGGCAGTGGTGAGGGTTGAATGAACAGCAAGCCTGATATTCAGTAGGAGCTCAGCCGAGGACAGCGGGCAACTGACAGGGAGAGCAGAGTCCCCGGGACAGAGTCACAGACCATTTGCCAGGTGCTGGTCCAAGGTGCCACCTGCATGTTCTCCAGCTCTCAGGTGCCAGCAACCAAGAGGGGTCCAAGCGCTGGGCATTCTCAGGCCAGCCAGCGAGTTCCCTGTCCACAGTGGGCGGTTTCCTGAGATGGGGTGTACTGTGTCCCTACAGGCTGGGTCATAAAGGCCCGGCCTCCTTTCCTCAGCCCTCCCCCCAGAAGGCTTAAGAGACCTTGTGCAAATACAACTCCCAAGGACTGGCCTGGTAGCCGGATAGCCCCAAAGTGTAGGACTGTTGGGCTCCTTGCTATGCCCCGTCCCCATAGATGCTAGAGCTACTGCGACTCAGAGCTGAGCCCTGGGAGGAAACTACAATGGCGTAGTTTGGGACCACAGCAAATTCCTGAGTTTCAATTGCAGTTAACTCATAATCCTCTGTCCCTGGCAGCTCCTTCTGTTCCCTCCACTGCTGTTGTAAACCTTAACTCTTTCCCACCATTCTCTTAACTGACCTCTGCTCCGCCCTGTCTACACGGCCCTGCTGTCCGCCTCTGTGGGGACACCCAAACTCTCAGGACCCACTCTCACCCCTGCGTCTTCCAAGTTGCCCACTTGGCTCCAATCCTCTGTTCTCCCTCCTTCTATCCAGCAGGGATCCTCTGGAGGGGACCCTCATTCTTTTCCCCTCCCCAGTGCCTCTTCTTCTGACCAACACCCCCCCCCCCCCCCGGCCGGTGTGGCGGGGGG
>CAUYPK010021578.1:0-36406 GCA_963574355.1 Loris lydekkerianus
GCATGGGATTGTGTGCTGTGTTTGCCCCATTGATCCTTGGGGGAGTTGATCTACTCTGATTGTTCATATTGCCAGAGTTTTTCTGTTGATTTCACCTCATGATTGTTTTTCACTGTTGCCTCTGGCTGTCCTCAGAGTTGGAGAGGTGTCTCTCCAAGATTAGACTCTGGCAGGATCACTCTATTGTTGCTGGATCTTTGTAGGGAATGACCCTGTGTAGTTCCTCTGGGGCTGCTCTAGCTAGGGAGTTCTGATTGTGGAAGCATCTCCGGTGTCCAGCAACAGGTCTGGAGGTGGTGCCCACGGTTCTGGGAGTGCCTGGCACCCAGTGACTTTGGCACAGAGAGCCCAAGGCTCCAGCAGTATCTGGGCAGGTGAAGGGCTCTGTGCAGAGGCAGGGAGGGCTCTAGAGGGCACGTAGAGGCCAGAGTCCCTGGCCAGATGAGCGGGTTACTGTGGGAGCTGGGAGGACACAGGAGGGAGGACACAGGGTTGCGTCACTCCTGCAGTTCCTGTTCAGGGAATGCGGAGGCCCGGTGGGTGTGGGTCACTGATCGGGGGTTGCTGCACAGCTCTTATGGAGGTCTGGGCAGTGCCAAGCCCAGGAGTTTGGAGTTGCTATGAGCTGTGACATCACGGCACTCTACCCAGGGCAACAGTCCAAGCCTCTAGTGTGCCAAAACCGCCTCACTCTGCCCCTAAGGATTAAGGCTGTAAGGCAGCTCAGACCCTGCCTTTAGGCTGCTCAGTCACTACGTTACTTTGTCCTGCCCGATCCTTGCTCTGGGAGCCTAAGGGTGGAGCTTGCTGGGGAAGTTTTTTCACAATGGCTTCCTGTTCCCAGCTCAGTGGCTCAGTCTGGGGTCCCAGACAATGCCCAAAGTTCTCCGCACTCCTGCTCAAGCTCTCCTCCAAGGCAGCTCAACTGAGCGCTAAGTCCAAGAGCACCAAAACAGTTCACAGGTAAGGCCTTTCTGGTTTGCAGTCTCACTGTTGCTTGTACTCACAGTTGCCTGCATGATTAGGTTGATTGAACACACGCAACCACTTGCCAGTTTTCCACTGTTTTTGTCCTCCTGGGGTCCAGAAGTTTCTTGCTGGGTCCCTGTTTCCTTAAAAGGATGATCATAGGCAGATCCCACTGGCCAGAGATGCCTGGAGTCTTGTCTCCCCAGACTTGCCATGCCCAGTTGCAGGGAAGCTGTTACTCGGCCGCCATCTTTCTTTCTTTCTTTTTTTTTTTTTTTTAACAACATAATTTAAGTTGCTGTAGAAGTTTAAGTATAGATTCTAATGTGCCGTGTGACAAAAAAACTTTGAAAAACACTATTGTAGAGAAATAGGTTTTCCTTTAGGGAGGCAAATGCATCAAGGCATAGCTCAGGTCCTTGGAGTGTAGGCAGCTTACCCAGGGCAAGTTAAAGAGGAGGAGAGAGAGCAGAAAATGTGGGAGTGGTGGATGGGTAAGAATTTGGGGCAGGAGGAGTCTGCAGGCAGTGCAAGAAGAGGGGGATGGTGTCCCAGAAGCCTAGGGGAAGGGGTTGTTAAGCTTGGAGTTTGTGGCTGAACGAGGTCTTTTGGGCAGTGCATCACGATGGCTTAAAACCACTGGTGCTGAGATGCCTCTGCTCAAATCAGACCTGATCAGTCATTCCCTAGCTCTGCACAGGTCACCAACAAGGACGAGGATGTCACAGGCGAGCAGGAGAGTGGCCTCTGGGAGGGTCAGGAGGAGATGGTTACTGCAGCCAGAGGGAGGAGAAGGACACATTGAGTTGTGAGTTCCTCTCTAGAGAAAGGGAGTAATGAAAGGGAGAGGAGGGACTAGGAGGCTCTGTTCTCAACTCTTGGGTGGAAGGAAGAACTGACATCTACTGAGTAGTTGTTACATGCCAGGTTCATGAATATTCTCAACATGCCTGCAATATGAGTCTCATTATGTCCGGCCTCCAGGGAGAGAGAACTGGGGTCAGAAGAGTTTCAACCATTTGCTAAATGTCATCCAGAAAGAAAACGATGAACCGTGGACTAAATCTAGAGCTACATGTCATCCAGAAAGAAAATGATGGGTGTCATGGACTCTGATGCCAATGCTTTTTCTAACACATTCATTCTTTTGATCAACAGCTTCTTATTGAAAACTTACTACATGCACACAACTCATCTCTGAGGTGATCACAGGGAAGAAATGAAACCCCACTCCACCCTCATAAAGCTGACAGTCCCACATGGAGTCAGGATTAATCCATTCTTGCACATGATGATTTTCTGGCAGTTGGGATAAATGTTAGAAAGGGCAGGAGCAGAGAGTCCTCTGAGCACATAGCAGAAAGCCCGTTCAGCCTGAGAGGCTGGAAAAATCTCTCCTCAAGAAAGGCACAGTTAATCTGACTCTAAAGATACAGTTCTCAGACCAATAGTATCAACATCACTCAGGAACTTGTTCTACAGGAAGTCCCTGGGTTACAAACAAGATAGGCTCTATAGGTTTGTTCTTAAGTTAAATCTGTATGTAAGTTGGGACAGGTACATTCTCAACGGTGAGTGGAGTTGTCCCTGGGGCAGGGTCTCCAAGATCCCTCCTAGGTCGAGTAGGCCGGCCATGATTCTTCCAGAATGGACAGTGCACACCTCCATGGGCTCTGTCCTTGTCCTCAGCCTCCCCCTCTCAGACACGCTGTGCAGCTGTCCTGGTGAACAGGAACTTAAGTAAACGCGTCCAATCCTGCAAGTGCTCTCTCCACCTTTTTGGTAGTCTGCTCCCCCTCAGTCATGTGCTTTGAGCATTACAAACACAATTTAGGTTGTGGTTGTTGATGTGGAATTGAAGTTTCATTTCTGAGGAGCAGTCATAGCCAGAGGACTGCAAATGCTTTACAAAAATGATAGCATCCACCTGAAAAACAATAGTGAGATCCTGTATGTGCAAACTAATAAATAAACAGTAAGCTGGGCATCATGGCATGTACCTGTAGCCCAGGAGTTGGAGGCTGTTGTGAGCTGTGATGATGCCACTGCACTCCAAACTGGGCCACAAAGCAAGACCTTGTCTCAACAAAAAAGGCAGTATCCAGGAGTGCTAGGACATTTGCCCTCTAGACAAACCATTCTGCACACTTTTTACTGAACTTGTGAATCTTGGGGGCAGTGGTCCTGATCCCCAGGTATGTGCATAAACAGATTTTTCTGTATTATCTCTAAATGCTCCAGAGGTAGTGCACCAACTAAGACAAGAAGAGTGAATCATGCAACCATGAAGTGGAACGGAGCCTTCCAGTGGTACTGACCTAGACCCCAAGCTGAATCTAAGAGCATTTTCCTCAGGCGTCCTCAAACTGCAGCCTGCGGGCCACATGAGGCGGTGTGATTGTATTTGTTCCCATTTTGTTTTTTTACTTCAAAATAAGATATGTGCAGTGTGCATAGGAATTTGTTCATAGTTTTTTTTTTTTTTTTTTTTTTTTTTTAACTACAGTCTGGTCTGAGGGACAGTGAACTGGCCCCTTGTTTAAAAAGTTTGAGAACCCCTGCTCTAAATGTTTTAAGTGCCTCTCTTGTGCCTGGAGTTGGCAGAGGGGCAGGACCATAACCCACATGGCCCTGGCAGTCCCACCCCCACTCACCCCTAAGCTGCTCCAGGGTTGACCAGATGTCCAAATAACCCTTGGGCCCTCCCTGGCTGAAGAGGGAAGCCTGCTGATTAAATCACTCTGAATGCCTGGCACAGGATTTCTGTCACTGGTATTAAACAGAAGAATCATATAAAACCAGGCTGCCAGGGTGGTGGTGATGGGCTCCTGTGGGGAGATGCATGTGGCATGAAAATCTTTTAAGTTTGTTTGTTTATTTTTAATGTCAATAAAGGTAGGGTGTACAAGTGGTTTTCTTGAAAACACTGACTCCACCATTATATAATTCATCAATTTATCAAGAAAACCACTCGTACACCCTGCCTTTATTGACATTAAAAATAAACAAACAAACAAAAGATTTTCATGCCACACACAAGACTTCAGAGCTTGGAACTACCAACAGCCCACTGCCAGTCCCTGTGCTTGTGTACAGGCTCAGGTGTCTGCTCACCCTCCTGGGTCCCATGGTGTTCTCTCTGCTCTCTAGCACCCGTGGGCACAGGTGGCAGCAGTGTCTTTCTCCTTGTGTGTCCCTGCCTCTAACTTGGAATGGCCAGGTCATTCCCTTTGCAAACTCTACAACCCACGTCACTGCCCAGGGGAGGCTGTCCTATCTATTCCAAGGACTTTCTGTGTGCTAAAGACAATTTTGACAGGTGCCCTCTTGCCTCACCCTCTTGTCAATGTGGTGACATCATGCTCCCAGGGTGGGTCTTCAGTCATGCCAGATGAGTAAGGAACATACCTTGGGGCAATGAGACTGTTTTGCCCTCAGCCGCCCTTGCTGCCTTTCCCACTGGTGTGGGAGGTGGGCTTGGTCAGCACTGACAGAGACCACACTGTAGGAGTGCCCCTGCCTGGATGTCCGTGAGGTGCAAGAGAAGAGACTTTGTGAAGACGTGTTGTCCGTGGAGCACTGCTTAGCCATAAGTCACAGAACCTTGGCTGGAGCTGGAGACCGTTATCCTAAGTGAAGAATCTATAGAATGGAATGACACACACCGTGTGTACTCACTTGTGAGCAGGAGCTGAGCGATGTGTACAAATAGTCACACAGAGTAGCATAATGGACCTCAGAAGAGGGGAGGGTGGGAAAAGGTGCTGGATCTAAAATTACCTACCGGGTAGGATGTGCACTATTTACGTGATGGACACACGGAAAACCCTGACTCCACCATTATATAATTCATCCACTTATCAAGAAAACCACTTGTATACCCTACCTTTATTGACATTAAAACAAATAAACAAACTTAAAAGAAAAAAAGCTTACAGAGTTCTGGTCACAAGTCCTCCTGGCCTGGGAACCAAAAACATTCAAAAGAAAGGATTATAAACAACATAAGAGGGGTCATTAGACTTGTTCACAAGCCATCACAAAGTGAGGAAGAATCTTTCCACTCACTGGCTGGCACATAAGCCCCATTTCTCCACTGATAACTCTAAAGTTTCATTTAAAAATTTTATAATATCTGACATGGGCCTGTGAATTCTGTAATATATTTCAGAAATGACTTTGTCCATGTAGACAGAACCTCCACAGAAATTACTTGTCTAGGGTCCCACTTGGCTCACGGGTCCCCACCAGTCTACCAGGCGTCACTCGCCAACTAAGGATCAGCAAGTTGTTTGACTACAGCGACAAGCTGCCCTGGACATAGAAGGGGAAGTGAGGATCTACCATGATTGAGCACTTACTATGTGTCCAGTGTTTGAATACTTCAGCTCTTTAAAGCCTCTGAATTTATTTCATTCATTCATTGTGCCTCGTCCTAAGGATATGTCAGGGAAGGAATGGAATGATCACCCCCTTCAACAGCAAAAATAACAAATAACTGATAAGGTAATATGCTGGAAGGTAGTGTGAAAGAAAATGAAATTTTAGGACCCTCTAATCAGGGGTCCTCAAACTTTTTAAACAGGGGGCCAGTTCACTGTCCCTCAGACCATTGGAGGGCCGGACTATAGTAAAAAACAAACAAAACTATGAACAAATTCCTATGCACACTGCACATATCTTATTTTGAAATAAAAAAACAAAACGGGAACAAATACAATCACACCGCCGCGTGTGGCCTGCAGGCCGTAGCAGGAAGAAGCTTATGTCCAGGAAGAAGCTCATGTCCAGGAAGAAGCTCAGCCCTAGAGAGTGAGTCAGGCAGTGTGTTTGCAGCTTCCATCTCTCAGGTTGTGAACCTCCTTCCTCACTGGTCTCGCTGTGTAAGTGACGAGGAGAGACAGAGACCAGACCTCCCCCTAGTCTCTGATCTTTACTCTGATTAACTGCCTCCTCATTGTCCTGTCCTACTTAGACCAGAAGGTCCATGACTGATACATTCTCTTCAGTGTGGAATGTTAAATGTACCTTTCTTGAAAGAAAGACTAACTTGACTAATCAGATGGTTCTAACTATGCATTGAGCTTAGCATAGAAGGATGTTGAAGTTCTTGTAACCGTCCCTAAACTCTGTATACGTAAATGACCTCAAACAGCGACACTTGGGAACACTGACTTCCATTCCAGCGTCTGTGCTTCCCATGTGTCTTGTCCTCAGACTTTTTGCTGAATAAATTCTCTTTAAACAAGATTCTGACCCTTTTGGTTGTTCTAGGTTGACAGTGGTGAGTGCTATGGGAAATAAATACAGAAGACAGGGATGTGGGAAGGGGACTTCTTGAAATCACGGAAGGATTGGTCAGGAGACACATTGGGAAGGTAACAAGAGCAGACACAGGAGAGGTTTAGCCATGCACTGTGAGCGTGGAAGTGTTTCTGGGGTGTGTCTCCCTCATTTCCCCCTCCCAATACAAAGGAGACAGGAAGAACATGTGCCAAAATATTAATAATAAAAGTGTGCGGTATTGAATAGCAGGAATATGGGGGAAATGTATTTTCTTTTTCTTTTACTTGTTTTTTGAGATAGAGTCTCAAGCTGTCGCCCTGACTAGAGTGCCGTGGTGTCACAGCTCACAGCAACCTCCAACTCTTGGGCTTAAGTGATTCTCTTGCCTCAGCCTTCCCAGTAATTGGGACTACAGGCACCTGCCACAACACCCGCCCATCTTTTTGTTGTTGTTATTGTTTTTGTTGTAGTTGCCAGTGTTTAGCAGGCCCAGGCCCACCAGCCTTGGTGTATGTGGCCAGTGCCCTACCCACTGAGCTATGGGCACTACCCAACATGTATTTTCTTCTTTGTGTTTTTGAAATTATTTTCCTCAAGCTTTTTTTTCCTTTTACTCTGTTGACTCATGAAACAAAAAAAATATTTTTAAAATATAAAAATGGACAGTCCACAGCATGTGTCTGTGAGATGTGAAGGGCTGACTAGAACTCATGACAGTTTTGCTGTTTTGTTTTTGTTTGTTTGTTTTTTATGAGACAGAGCCTCAAGCTGTAGAGTGCTTGGCATCACAGCTCACATCAACCTCCAACTCCTGGGCTCAAGCAATTCTCCTGCTTCCACCTCCCAAGTAGCTGGGACTACAGGTGCCCGCCACAAAGCCCTGCTATTTTTTGGTCGCAGACGTCATTATTGTTTGTCAGGCCCAGGCTGGATTCAAACCCGCCAGCTCAGGTGTATGTTGCTGGCGCCTTAGCCGCTTAAGGTGATTTTATTGGTGATTTTATTTGTTTGTTTCTTTATTTGAAAGAGAGTCTTGCTCTGTCGCCCAGGACAGAGTGCTGTAGCATCATCCTAGCTCACAGCAACCTCAAACTCCTGGGTTTAAGTAATCCTGCCTCAGCCTCTTGAGTATCTGGAACTACGGGTACATGCCACTGTGTCTGGCTAAGTTTTGTACTTTTGGCAGAGATGGACCAGCTTGGTTGCTCAGGCTGGTCTTGAACTCCTGACCTCACGTGATTGCCCCACTTCAGCCTTCCAGAGCACTAGGATTATAAGTGTGCACCACCTTGCCAAGCCCCCAGATAACACAAGCTGAGACAACTAAGCTTGAAGGCATGAAGGCAACCCAAAGGCAAGGGGACTTGCTTAAGAAAGGCACACAGAGGCTCCCCAGATTCCCTGTCCCTGCCCTGCCCAGGCAAGGGAGTGAGCCAAGAGGGTCAGAGGCCCACTCTACCCCAGTATGCTTGCTTTTGCAACCAGCTGGTTCCTACTCTTCCCTTGCTGTATCCTGGTACCAGTGCACCCCCCTCCACCCTGTTCTTTGATGGTATGCCCCACGCTCATTCTGGCTGGTGAGTTCCCTGTGCCTTGCTGTTAGGGGATAGTAGCATCACCTGGTTTTTCTTTCTCTGACATTTATTCCACGTTTATCGTCCACCTGCAGTGTCCTGCACTCTGCTAGGAATAAACAGTCCCTCTTAGCTGACTGGGACTTCCCCTTTTTAAATAAACTGATGAAACCACAGACCCATTGCCCAAAGAACACACAAAACACTCGTGTATGCACACACTTTTACTCACAATTGCAGGGGCTTCACACATCCCCAGAGGTCCATGGATATGTAATTGAGAACCCTACCCTGGGTGGAGTTGAATAGGCATTTTTTTCCCCTCAAGAAAAGCACATCCTGAGGTGTGTGGAGCGGGAGAGTTGTTTTGCATGTGTTTTCATAGGTGGTATTTGTGTGCATGGTTTGTGCAAGCATGTGTGAGGTTGTGAGGTGGTATGTGTTTGCTGTACTTTGGATATTTGTACCCCCAAACCTCATGTCAAGGTTTGATTCCAATGTTGGGGTAGGGCCTGATAGGAGGTATTTGGGTCATAGGAGCAGATCCCTCACGAATACAGGGTGCCCCAAAAGAAAAAAATAACAATTTTTTTTTGTTTTTTATGTTATTAAAAAATAACAGAAAAAATCAACAAACTCATGTTATATTTTATATATCTACATACACAAACAAACTTTTTCTTTGTCACCTTCAGTAGAGTGCCATGGCATTATAGCTCACTGCAAAGTCAAACTCTTGAGCTCAAGCAAGGTTTTTGCTCACCCTCCCGAGTAGCTGAGATTATAGGCACCCACCACAATACATGGAGACAGGACCTTGCTCTTACTCAGGCTCGTCTCAAAGTCCCGAGTTCAGGTGATCCTTCCTTCTAGGCCTCTCAGCGTGCTAGGATCACAGGTATGAGCCATTGTGCCTAACTTGTATTTTTAATATTTTTTACATTTATATATCAACACATAGAGACATATATTGTTAGATTTAGTAATGAATATTTACATCTAGATACAATTTCCCATTTTCCCTATGTATGCATGGCCATCTTTAGGACACCCCACAGATGAATGTCCTCTTGGAGGTGCTGAAGATTAAGTTCTTGCTCTATTAGTTCCCGAGACAGCTGGTTGTTAAAAATAGCCTGGAATTTCACCCCTCTCTTTCTGGCTTCCTCTCTGAGCAAGAAGATCTGGGCTCCTGTTCACCTTCTGCTGTCAGTGAAAGCAGCCTGAGGTTACCATCAGAAGCAGGTGCTGGCACCAGGCTTCACGTACAGCTTGAAGAACTATGAACCTAATACACCTCTTTTCTTTATAGACTGTCCACCTCAGGTGTTCTTGTATAGCAACACTAAATGGACTTATTCAATGTGTATGTGAGTTGTGTGTGCAGTTTTTGCATGTATGCATGCATACACGAGTGTGTGTGTGTGGTGGAGGTGGTACACTAAGTGTACTAACCTGTTTCCTAGCCATGCCCTGGGACTCTTCTGTGGAGATGCACATCTGCCCTGGGTGACTGACTTGGACCCCTTGGACTGTGGGATCCCCAGCTATTCCCTCTTTCCTCTCTATAAATTAAAGAGGATTAGACACACCTCCCCAGTTTCTTCCTCTGTCCTTCAGACCTTCCATAGCTTTCACATGTTCCACTGGCTTGCTGAGAGCCTTGCTGGTATTGATTCCCACCTGTTCATCCTCATCTAGGACTCACGGACCCCATCACCAGCTCACCCCCAAAACAATTCGTTCCTGCACTAGCTGACTCACTCTTCCTGCCCGCCCTCCACCTCTGCCATCTCCACCCACTCCCTGGGCCCAAGTTACCTCCTTTGTCTGTTATCCTCTGCAGAATGTACCCTTTAATAGTTCTCCCTTCTTTTAACTCCTCAGATCCTGGGAGCGCATTCATACAATGATACTTTTAGGACATTTGAAAGCAGCTCCTTGGGCATTATAACATATTGAGTCTCTTCATGGTTGCTACTTGTTGGGCAGGGACTGGCCAGGTCTCTGGCCCCAGCTTATCTAAGTTCTGGACACGGACCGCTATGCTATTATCTTGCTCAGGGAACAATTACCCTTAGGTGCCTGAGGGCTATTTGCCTTAGCTGAAGGAAGAGAGAGAAATAGTCTTTGAGGGAGAGAACCAGTCTTAGTAAGAGAATGAAACTAAGCAGTCTTGGTAGAGAGATGCCATGCAGGTGTTTTGCAAGCAGGAGACGTGATAAAGTCAGAGTGAGCCGGTCCACAAAAGAACGTGCTCCCGGACTGCCTTCTCCTGCAGCTTCTATAGACATGATCCCGTGGTTACTTGCACCACAGGTATAGAGACTGCCAATCCCGAGTTCTCATCTTGGGAGCTCTTATGTTAGGAGAGTTGAATCCCTCCCCATGCCCTTATCACCAAGGTTAAGTTATATTACTGAGATGTTTCCAGTGTTTCTTATGATTACAGAGTATTCAGAGCTTAGCTCGCCCTTCTCCTTTCCTTAAAACTATATGGTCTGCTACAATAACACATGCTAAAGTTCGTTGCAAATTTTTTGCAAAGAGAGAGACCTGTGAGAAAACCAAATTTCTATTAATAATGGCATATTATTGAGGAGAAAATAAAAAAAAATCATTGCTAAAATGAACCCAATAAAGAATATCTGCTTAAACTTTTTGTGAGATTGGATAAAGGTCCTTAATCCACTCCCAAGGCTATCAGGCTTCTAACTATCATATCTTCTATGTAAGAATTTTAATCTCCTTAATATAAACCAGAAAATTACTGGAGAATTTTTATCAAACAATATGAATCACTCCTAGAAGGAGCAACCATTCAAACCAAACACACTTTTGACCCAGCTCAGATTTTCTTTTCAGGGCAATTTTCTTTCTCAAAGGTGCTGTTTTTTTCTTTCTTTCTCTTTCTTTCTTTCTTTCTTTCTTTCTTTCTTTCTTTCTTTCTTTCTTTCTTTCTTTCTTTCTTTCTTTCTTTCTTTCTTTCTTTCTTTCTTTCTTCTTTCTTTTTTAAAAATTGTTTCAGGTTAATTGAGGGTACAATGAATTAGGTTATAATGTTTGTATTTATTAAGCAAAGCCCCTTTTATAATTGTATGCTTCCCCCAAGAGGTGTGCCATACACTCTAACCTTGTGCCCAGTAAGTGGGAACATACCCATCCTCCTCCCTCTTCCCCTCATTCCCCCACCCTCCACCTTGAATTGATTTGAGTTTTCCTCTTATATGGGCATGTATTAGATCATCTACTTGTTTCATATTAGAATTAAGTACATAGGATTCTTGCTTCTCTATACTTGAGATACTTTACTAAGAAAAATGTGTTCCAACTCTATCCAGGTTAATACAAAAGATGTAAAGTCCCCAACTTTTTTAGTGGCTGAATAAAATAAAATGTTCTAAATAGGAAAACTTTTAGTATTACTCCATTCACTATGATATGAGATAGGGGTTCACCATAGATGCCTTCAATCAGTTTAAGAAATGTGCCACCTGGCTTGGCGCCTGTGGCTCAAGCAGCTAAGGCGCCAGCCACATACACCTGAGCTGGAGGGTTCAAATCCAGCCTGGGCCCACCAAACAACAATGATGGCTGCAACCCCACCCCAATCCCCCCCTCCAAATAGCTGGGTGTTGTGGCAGGTGCCTGTAGTCCCAGCTACTTGGGAGGCAGAGACAGGAGAATCACTGTGAGCTGTGATGCCATTGCACTCTACCCAGGGTGATAGCTTGAGGCTCTGTCTCAAAAAAAAAAAAAAAAAGAAAAAAAGAAAAAAGAAATGTGCCACCTATGCCTATTTTCTGAAGTGTTATTGTTAGAAAAGGATGCTGAATTTTATCAAATGCTTTTTCTGCATCTATTGATGGGATCATATTTGGTTTTGCTTTTATTGATATGGTGAATTATATTTATAAATTTGCATATGTTAGCCCAGTCTTGCATCCCTGGGATGAGGCCTACTTGATCATTATATATGTGTGTATACACACACACACACACACACACACACACACACACACACACATATTCTTTGAGACAGAGTCTCACTATGTCTTCCTCAGTAGAGTATCATGGCATCTAAGCTCATAGCAACCACAAACTCTTGGGCTTAAGCACTTCTCTTGCCTCAGCCTCCCAAGAAGTTGGGACTACAGGCACCCTCTACAACACCTGGCTACTTTTTTTGTTGCTGCAGTTGTCATTGTTGCTTAGCTGGCCCAGGTCAGGTTCGAACCCACCAGCCTCAGTGTATGTGGCTGGCACTGTAACCGCTGTGCTACAGGTGTCAAGCCTATGTATAAATTTTTTAATGTGTAGCTGTAATCTATTGGCTAAGATTTTATTGGGTATTTTTGCATCTATATTCATTAGTAAAATTGGTCTGTGGTTTTCCTTTTTAGTTTGGTCTTTTCCTGAGTTTTCCATTAGAGTGATGTTTGCTTCATAGAATGTGTTGGGCGAAGATTCTTTCCTTCTCAATTTTTTGGAATAATTTCTGCAGTATGGGTATAAGCTTTTCTTTGGACGTTTGACAGAATTCTGGTGTGAAGCCATAAATTTTTTTTTTTGGAAAAAAAATTTTTTTTTTTTGGAAAAATTTGACACATTTTTTTTTTGGAAAAAATTTTTTTTTTTTTGGAAAAAAAATTTTTTTTTTTGGAAAAATTTTTTATTGTTCCTTTGATCTCAGTGCTTGATATTGGTCTGTCCAGGAGATTTTTTTCTTCTTGGTTAAGTCTAGGCAGTGGGTATGATTGCAGATGTTAATCTATTTCCTCCACATTGTCAAATTTCTGGGCACAGAGTTTCTTGTAGTATTTAGAGATAATCTCTTGTATATCCATGACATCTGTTGTTATTTCCCCTTTATCGTTTCTGATTGAAGTTATTAGAAATTTTTCTTTTCTATTTCTAGTTAATCTGGCCAAAGGTATATCAATTTTACTTTTTTTGAAGAACCAACTTTTTGTTCATTAATTTTCTGAATGATTCTATTGTTTTCAATTTTACTAATCTCTGATTTAATTTTGGTTATGTTATTTCTTTGGCTGGGTTTGAGATTAGATTGTTGTTTTAATTTTATTTTATTTTGTTATTTTTTTATTAAATCATAACTTTGTACATTGATGCATTTATGGAGTTCAGGGTACTGCTTCAATATATAATGTGAAATGTTTACATTGAACTAAGTAACACATCCATCACAATTATACTCATTTTTTAAAAATTAAATCATAGCTGTGTACATTAATGTGATCATGGGGCACCATACACTAGTTTCATAGACAATTTGACACATTTTCATCACACTGGGTAACATAGCCTTCCTGGCATTTTCTTAGTTATTGTGCTAAGACATTTAAATTCCACATTTACTAAGTTTCACATATACCCTTGTAAGATGCACTGCAGGTGTAATCCCACCAATTCCCCTCCCTCATTTCTTAATAGTTTTGAAATGTACCATTGCATCATGCACATTAGGTGAGGTCCCCCCAAATACCCTCCCTTCTCCCATATCCCCCCCTCCCTCCCCTCTCTCTCCTCTTCCCTTCTACTTTCTGGAGTATAGTTATGTTTTGCCATTCATGTGAGTGTGTAGGTGGTTATATATTGATTTCATAGTAGTATTGAGTACATTGGATACTTTTTTCTCCCCTTCTTGAGATACTTTGCTAAGAAGAATATGTTCCAGCTCCATCCGGGTAAACATACAAGATGTGAAGTCTCCATCTTTTTTATGGCTGCATAGTATTCCATGGTGTACACCACAATTTGTTAATCCATTCATGGGTTGATGGGCACTTGAGCTGTTTCCATGTCTTGCCTATTATGAATTGGGCTGCAATAAACATTCTGGTGCAAATGCCTTTGTTGTAAAATAATTTTTGATCATCTGGTATATTCCTAGTACAGGAATTGCAGAATTGAACAAAATAGGTCTACTTTTGGTCCCTTGAGTGTTCTCTAAACTTCTTTCCAAAAAGGTCACATTAGCTTGCATTCCCACCAGCAGTGTAGAATTGTTCCCTTCTCTCTGCATCCATGCCAACATCTGTAATTTTGGGATTTTGTGATATGGGCTAATCTTGCTGGAGTTAGATGATACCTCAAAGTGGTTTTGATTTGCATTTCTCTGATGATTAAGGATGATGAGCATTTTTTCATGTGTTTGTAGGCCATGAGCCTATCTTCATCAGAGAAGTTTCTGTTCAAGTCTCTTGCCCACATAGAAATAGTGTTATTTATTCTTTTCTTAGTGATTACTTTGAGTTCTCTGTAGATTCTAGTTATCAGACCTTTGTCAGAAGCATAACCTGCAAAAATCTTCTCCCATTCTGAAGGTTGTCTGTTTGCTTTACTTACTGTGCTCTTGGCTGTGCAAAAGCTTTTCAGTTTGATCAGATTCTATTAATTTATTTTTGGTGTTGCTTCAATTGCCTGGGGGGTCCTCTTTATAAAATATTCTCCCAGGCCGATTTCTTCAAGTGTTTTCCCTGCGCTCTCTTCCAGTATTTTTATAGTTTCATGTTTTAAGTTTAAATCTTTTATCCAGTGAGAACCAATTTATGTTAATGATGAAAGGTGGGGGTCCAGTTTCAGTCTTCTACAGGTTGCCAGCAAGTTCACCCAGCACCATTTGTTAAATAGGAAGTCTTTCCCCCCACTGAATATTTTTGATGGGCTTTTGAAGACCAAATGATGATAAGTAGCTGGGTTCATCTCTTGGTTCTCAATTCTGTTCCATAAATCTACCACTCTGTTTTTGTGCCAGTACCATGCTGTTTTGATCACTATAGATTTATAGTATAGCCTGAAGTCTGGTAATGTGATACCTTCTGATTTGTTCTTATTTCTGACTAATGTATTTGATATTCATGGTTTTCTTTTTTTTTTTCTGATTCCATATAAAATGAAGTACTATTTTTTTCAAGTTCTTTAAAGTATGACAATGGTGCTTTAATAGGGATTGCATTCAATCTGTAGATTGCTTTGAATAGTATAGACATTTTAACAATGTTGATTCTTCTCAGAGATGAGCATGGTATATTTTTCCATTTGTTAACATCTTCAGCTATTTCTTTTCTCAGAGTTTCATAGTTCTCTTTATAGAGGTCTTTCATGTCCTTTGTTAGGTAAAAATTCCCAGATATTTAATCTTCTTTGGCACTATTGTAAAAGGAATAGAGTCCTTGATTGTTTTTTCAGCTTGACTATTGTTGGTGTATATAAAAGCTACTGACTGTAAATATTGATTTTGTATCCCAAGACACTGCTCTATTCCTTGATCACTTCTAAGAGTTTTGAAGTTGAGTTCCTGGGATTTTCCAGGTATAGGATCATGTCATCAGCAAAGAGTGAGAGTTTGATCTCCTCTGACCCTATTTGGATACCCTTGATCACCTTCTCTTGCCTTATTGTGACGGCTAAGACTTCCATTACTATGTTAAATAGCAATGGAGACAGTGGTCATCCTTGCCTCATTCCTGATCTGAGTGGAAATGTTTTCAATTTTACACCATTCAATGATACTGGCTGTGGGTTTGCTGTAAATGGCTTCTATCAGTTTAAGAAATGTCTCTTCTATGCCTATTTTCCTAATAATTCTGATCATGAAAGGATGCTGGGTATTATCAAAGGCTTTTTCTGCATCAATTGAGAGAATCATATGGTTTTTGTTTTTTATTTTATTGGTGTCATGTATTGTATTTATAGAATTGCATATGTTGAACCAACCCTGTAACCCTGGAAGAAAACCAACTTCATCACGGTGTGTAATTTTTTTGATGTGTTGTTGAATTCTGTTTGCTAAGATCTTATTGAATATTTTTGCATTGATGTTCATTAATGATATTGGTCTAGATTGTTCTTTTTTCATTTCTATAAAATGATACATTAGTTGGTTGATGTGCTCTCTTTCTGTTTTTTGGATGTAGGCATCTAATGTGATACATTTTTCTATTAAGAGTATTCCACGGTTCTTGGTAACTTGTAGCTTCATTGGTGTGATAATTGAGGAAATTTCCTCCTTTATCTCTTCCTTGATCCAACTATCATTCAGCATAAGGTTGTTTAATTTCCATGCCTTTGTGTGAGGATGAACGTTTTTGTTGAAGTTGAATTCTACCTAGATTGTCTTGTGGTCTGAAAATATACAGGGTATAATTTCTATTCTTTTAATTTTGTTGAAGTTTGATTTGTATCCTAGAATATGATCTATTTTGGAATATGTTCCTTGGGCTGACAAGAAGAATGTATATTCCTTAGCTTTGGAGTGGTGTATTCTGTATATGTCTATGGAGCCCATTTGTTCTAGGGTCACATTTAAGTCTTCTTTATCTTTGTTAATTTCTGTTTAGAGGATCTGTCCAGTTCTGTCAGAGGAGCGTTAAAGTCTCCAGCTATTTTGGTGTTATGGGATATCATATTGCTCAGACTAATCAAGGTCTGTTTCATAAATCTGAGAGCAATTTAAGTTGGGTGCATAAATATTTAGAATTGAAATGTCCTCTTCTTGTATTGATCCCTTGATCAGTATGAAATGACCATCTTTGTCTTTCTTAACTTTAGCTGCTTTAAATATACTTGTATCTGAAAATAAGATTGCTACCCCTTTTTTTCTTCTGATTTCCATTGGCCTTAAATACTGTTTCCCATCCCTTAACTCTGAGTCCTGATTTGTCTTTCAAGATTAGGTATGTTTCCTGGAGACAGCATAGGGATGATTTGTGCTTTTTTATCCAATCAGCCAGCCTATGCCTCTTCAGTGGGGAATTCAAGCCATTTACATTATTGAGAGAATTGATAAGAGTTGTGGAGTTCTATTCATCTTATTTTCTGAAAGTTCATTGCATAGTTTTATCCTTTGAACCATTGTGGAAGCTAAGTTTTGACTTTTAGTTGATGTGTGTTTACTTTGCTGGTAGTCCATTGTGATGATGAGTGTGGAGAATAGGTCTAAGTATTTCCTGTAGAACTAGTCTGGTGTGGCAAATTTCCTCAGTGCTTGCATGTCAGCAAAAGATTTGATTTCTCCATTGGTTTTGAAGCTTAGTTTGGCAGGACACAGAATTCTGGGATGAAAATTGTTCTGTTTAAGAAGATTAAAAGTGGATGACCATTCTCTCTGGCTTAGAAAATTTCAGCTGAAAATTCTTCTGACACCTTAATGGCTCTGCTCCTGTAGGTCAGTTGGTGCTTATTCCTGGCTGCTTGCAGAATTTTCTCTTTTATCTTGACTTTGTATGGGTAATTACAATATGTCTTAGAGAGGCTCTTTTTGAGTTGAGAGGACCCAGGGTTCTATATCCTTCTAAAAGGAGTCAGAATCTTTAGTGAAACTTGGTTAGTTTTCATTTATGATATTCTCTAATGGGGCTTCCATTCCATTGGGACAATCTTCTTCCCCATCAGGTATCCCTATAATTTTTACTTTTGAACACTTTGTGAACTCCCATTAATTTCTGAGCAAATGTTCTGCTTTTCCCTCTCTTCTTTTCTACCTCTTTCCCTACCTGGGTTGACTCAAGAACTTTATCATCTAGTTCTGAGGTGCTTTCTTCTCCATGGTCTGATGTGTTGTTGAAACTTTCTACGGCATCTTTAAATTCCCTGATTGTCTCCTTCATTTGTTTAAGCTCCACCATAGCCTTTCTATATTCTTCATATCTTTTATCCATCATTTGGTTCTGTTTTTCCACTTTCTCATGTGTTCCCTTTATTGTTTATTGTTTCAATCATCCATATTTTAAATCCCTTTCTGTCAATTACATTAATTCTTTACAGGTGGAGTCCTCTGCAGTAGGTGTCTCATGGTTCCTGGAGGGAGTTGCTCTGTTTTGGTTTTTCATGTTGCCAGAATTTTTCAGTTTCTTCCTCCTCATGTTTATTTTCTTTCTGTTATTCTCCTTGCCCTGTTTTTTCCTTCTCACTTCCCTCTTTGCTTTAAATCACCTTGGGTGCCCTCTTGGTATAAGGTTAAAGGGAAGAGAAGGGTAAAGAGCAAGCAAGGAGAAAGAAGACGAAAAGAAAGAAGTAAAAAGAAGGAGAAAGAAAGAAAGGGGGATAAGAGAAAAGAATTGATGAATAGGAGAGAAGGATAACAGAAAGAGAGCTTGAGAGCAACAGGAGCAATGTAGATGTTCAGCAGAGTCTTATGGCCACACCCACAACTCAACAATTATAGAGTTTTAGGCTGGATGGGTCCTTCACCATCAGAAGCCTCTCACTATCCTGATGAAAGCAAGACCCTACCTCTACCAAATATAGGAAGAGAAAGAAAAGAAAGAAGAAAAAAAATAAAAATTCAGCAGTGTAGACTTTCCAATGCTATCTTTTCAAAGGACAAAGGTAGAAAGTCTTTCTAGACCATAATCTTGAGAGCTTCTTGGGCCAGACCTCTTCCATGATTTCTGAGGCAGACTAATGCCAAGACCTCCCAACTCTCAGAGAAAAAGAAAGAATATGTAAGGAAAATTTAAAATATAGTTATTTCAGATAAAGAAGAAAATAAAAATGGAGATTAAGAATACAACCAACCAAACTAGCATAAAACAAAACAAACAAACAAACAAACAAATAACCAAAAACAATTACCACTTCAAACAAGAAAGAGAAAATAAAAGAAAAACTCCTAAAAACATATAAAAAATAAAAATAATAAAATTGTAGAAGGGAGCAATATTATATATATATTTACATATATATATAATACATATATATACATATATGTATGTATCAAGAGTCCAGGGGACACTGTGGTGTTAGGAGATCTAGATATAGGAGAACGAGTCCTGTTATCCTTGCTAAGTTGCCTTTAGTTAGTGCCTGATTGTTTACTCAGCATTCAGTTATTACTAGGTTGGACTCTTAGCTCTCCAGAGTCCTTGGGAGGCAAATCACACAGTGCCCCTGACAACAATTCCTGGGGGGTGCAGAAGCCACTCAGCTTACCCCAAGAGTGGATGCCAGGGCTCAGCAAGCATGCCAGGGCCAATCTTGTAATAGGCCACTGCAGACAGACCTTCCCACAATGACAGCTCAGCTAGCATCCATGAGCTTCCCACAATGGTGGCCCAGCCAGCAGTCACGTTCATGGGAAATCCACTCCTCCCAGTATTCAAACCCAGTGCCTATACCCTGCTGTTTGAGTCGGCTCACTCATCCAATCTTTCTAGGGCAGTTCCAAAAGTAGCTCCCCCTGAAATCCACAAACTGCAGAATGGCTCCCTCCTGTTCCCAAGCCAGAGGGCCAGCCAGCCATTACAAAACATTTGCTTTCTCTGTCAGTCCTCCACAGCTCCAGATCTCACACTGTGTCCTGCAGTTCACCAGTGTGAACTGCACCCCCAAGGAATGACTCCAGGTAGGTTCCTCCCACCAAATATGGTTGGGATAACACTCTTTCCCCTGTCTTGTTGGGAGAGCAAGCTGAGAGATCCTTCTTATTTGCCACCTTGCTCCACCTCCCTACTTGCTCTTTCTTATGCATTTGTGCCATCAGTGGAAGTTAGACATAGAGCTCATCTGAAGCAAAATTAAGACTTTTGAACAAACACTAAGTGCTTTGCATAGTAACTAAGGAGGTGGCCACCCAGAATGGGACCCATGACACCAGCCAAGCCTGGAGTTGGCAGGGTTGTCCCAGTGTGAAGTACTGTTCAGCCGGGTGCCTTGGACTCATCACATTGGGAGAAATTCTACACTACATTACTGAGATGAGACTAAGTCTAAACTAGAACTCCTACTTTCAAATCTCCTCTCCACTCATATTGTCATGGGCCACACACACACAAACTCCTACTCTCCTGCTAAACCCAACCAAACCAGGAAAGTAGGAGATTATTTATTTATGCCAATGATGCAATCAAACTCAGAACCAGAGCAAAGAAAGAACAAAGAGTAAATAAAAAATGGAATTTTCATTTTTGCTTCCAGGGCAAAACTAATTGTTTCATAGGGGACTTGTCTTTGCCTGGATCAGAACTGCAGTCCCACACATGCCTTGTGAGATGCCCCTGACCAGTGGCTGTCATTTACTGGAAACCAGTGAGAGGGGAGGAGCCTTCTGTCCTGCATGCTATGCTGGGTCCCTAACATTCCAAGTTTTTCTCATATGATGAGAACACTTCCCACAATTTATGAGTCCTCATTTTCTGTTCATCTGCAGCATGATGGCTAGAAAGGGCTATTCAGACCTCTTGGTTAGTAATGTTTGCTCTTCAGGAAAAGGTGTATTTCTTTCCAAAAACAGCTCTCAGATGCAAACAGAATTTTTTTCAGTTGGCTCACATGGCCTTCAGACTCCTAGTAAATACAACAAAAGAGTTCCAGCTCCCCTGCTTCACCAAGGGAAATAAAATAAAATTATTTCACCAATAAAATCAAATTTTTATTGTATTTAGTTAAGGTGTACAGTACAAAGTTTTGATATACGTATAGATGTAAAATGGTTACTATAGTCAAGCAAATTAACATATTTACCATCTTACATAGTAAGATGTATATATAAATAAATATATATATATATTTGTTTGCATGTGGCAAGAACACCCAAAATCTACTCTTAACAAAAGTACCAAGTACAATGTGAAGTTGGAAAGGAGCAAGATAGCTGACTAGAGGCTGCCTTTGTCAGAAGCTCCCATCCAGAATAGAAAAATCAGACTGAAGTAATGTTGGAGAAGTTGAAATTGGGAGGGTTGAACACAAGAAGAAGAAATCAAGGTGTTCAACACGCCCACAGAAACAAATTGCGTGGGTGAGAAAAAGGAAGGAAGAAAACAGGATCAGGTATGGAGCAACTAGACTGAAGGTACCTGGTGTCAAAGAGGATGGGAGACTCCCCTCCCAAGGCCTTGCCCCCAGCTTTCTGTAAACAGGGAATAGAAGAACTCTTGTCTCACCCTACAGAAGAGAGTCACAAAATTCCAGGTCTCTTGCACCCAGGAATTTCCACCCCTGGGTCCTCCCTGGTGCCTGGAACAAAAATGAAACATTTTCCTTCCTCCTCTTTGAGTCCACAACTGATCCTCCCACTCTCTGGTTTCCACCCAGACTGACCCTGCAGAGGGCAGCCTTCCAGCACCTGGTGTGGGGAGTGGGGTGCTAGATTGGCCCAGATAGCCTGGAGGGTATCCCCCACTCCCAGGCACCAGAAAAGTGAAGGAGCTCCCAATCATATAAGCAAGGATTTTAGAGGCCAGCTTCTCTCTCACTGGCTGATCCTTAATTGGCCATGGGAAGAAGGGGAAATAGGCCCTGTAACCTCAATGTGGCAGGTGGGAACTCTGGGTGTCCCTTGAATTGTGTGATCAACTGAACAGAGAGGAGATTGTGGCTTGGCTACATTGATTTGGGTGTACCTGGCTCCCTCCTCCCCTCTGGAGTGGCTCTTTCTGGTGTCTGTACCTGGCATCCCCAGTTATACTCCTACTAACGTGGTGAGAGAAAGACCTAGCCTCAGGCGAGTCCACCCTGGGAAGGTCAGAAAGCAGACCACTGACTGGGGTAATCCACTTCCCCAGCTGAGTACAGCACATTATAACCCATCTGCAGCCCAGACTCCCATGAAAAATTGTCACTTTTTAAATTTGTTTGTGCAAGGGACATTGTGCACCTTGGGTAAGGAACAGTTGAGGATCTGAGGACTCTCTACCTCCAGCCACAGCAGGGGGCTAGGGAGGAGAACCGCAGTTGTTGGGATCTTTTATAGCAGGAACTCCAGCAAATAGCTGCAGCTCTTTAAGTCTGGGTGAAGGGTGGCTGATACTAAGACAAAATCAGTTCAGGGTAACTAAGAGATTTCTCCAGTTTGGGAACCTCACCCAGAGGTCCTGTTCTTCAGAGCTACCCTACCCAACTTGGAGAAAGCAAGGCCATCCTCAGAGACTCACACTTTGCAGCCCCAAAAGAGAGTTTTGTGAGGCTGTGTAAGGAGGGCCACAGGCTCCAGCTCATTTGAACATTTAATGGTGAAGGGCTGGTAAGCTCCATATGCTGAGGCCTCTGGATGGGATCTTGCCTGGTCTGTTTTAGCTGCCAAACAGGTCTCTGGGGGTGCTGCCTAAGGGCGGCAAATTAGATTATCTCTTAATAACTTCTTATATACAACCTAACATTTCAGCTTAAAAGGTATAATAAATATATAAATAAATGGAAAATCACATGGGGAGGAAATAGCAGAACTTGGCAATATGAAAAATCAGAGCTCAATCCCCCAAGAGATAACAAGGGAAATACAGTTGAAAATATCATCCTTAGAGAGATTGCTGAAGTGACAGAAATAGAATTCAGAATATGGATGCAAATCAGATGAATGTAATTGAGAAAATGGAAAAAGAAATCTAAAAAGAAGTCCAAAAACTGTCTCAAGAAGTTAGTGATATTTTAAAGACCAACTCACCAAGGATCTGGATATAATTAGAAAGTATATAGCAGAGCTTAAGGATTTTAAAGGAAGCATTCAAAGAGTTTCAGAACACAGTAGAAAACCTCAGAAATAGAGTAGAACATGGAAAAGAAAGAATCTCAGAAATCAAAGACAAGAATTATGAACTAACCAAATCATTCAAAGAGGCAGAAAAAAAAAAAAAAAGAATAAAAGCAGAGCTTTACCCAAGAGAATTATGAGACTACTTCAAAAGATCAAACATTTGGGTTATAGGATTCCTGAAGCAGAAGAAGAGAATGCTAAAAGCATGGAACTTTTAAGACATTGTGGTAGAGAATTTCCCAAGCATTGCCAGAGACCCAGAAATCCAGATACTAAATAGATTCAGAATGCCAGCATGACTCAATTCAAACAAAGCATCTCCTGGACACATTGTAATTAGCTTTGGCAAAGTCAAAATGAAAGAAAATTCTGCAAACATCTAGGTGTAAGCAACTTCTTACCTACAAAGAGAAAAATATCAGGGTGACAGCAGACTTTTCAGATAAAACTTTTCAAGCTAGAAGAGAATGGACACCTGTCTTTAACCTTAAACAAAACAGTTTTTAGCCCAGGATTCTGTATCTTGCTAAACTAAGTTTCATTTTCAACAGAGAAATTAAACATTTTACTGACATGCAAACATTGAGGAAATTTGCCACAACAGGACCAGCTCTGCAGGAGGTACTCAGACCTTTTCTTTACACTGACCAGCATAATGGAGTATTGGCAAAGTAAAGACATAAAGGACAAAACCTTGCTTCCACAATGGCATAAGGCAAGAGTCCTCAAACTTTTAAAACAGGGGGCCAATTCACTGTCCCTCAGATCATTGGAGGGCTGGACTATAGTTTAAAAAAAAAAAAACAAAACTATGCACAAATTCCTATTCACACTGCACATATCTTATTTTGAAGTAAAAAACAAAACAGGAACAAATACAATTCACACCGCTTCATGTGGCCCGGGGGCCACAGTTTGAGGACCCCTGGCATAAGGGATAAAACTAAGCAATGGACCACCACAAAACAAGATGAACAGAAACCCACCATAATTATTAATTCTCTAAATAAATATTAATGGCTTGAATTCCCCACTAAAGAGGCACAGGCTGGCTGGCTGTATAAAAAAGCACATGTCAAATATGTGCTATCTTCAGAAAACACATTTACCCTCTAAGGATAAAACAAGACCCAGGGTGAAGGGATGGAAAACAATAATTCAGCCAAATGGAAATCGGAAGAAAGCAGGGGTTGTAATTTCATTTGAAGATACAATTGTATTTAAACCAACAAAAATAAGAAAAGACAAAGATGGACAGTATATACTTGTTAAGGGAATGATACAACAAGAAGGTATTTCAATCCTAAACATCTATGCACCCAACTTAAATGCTCCCAGATGTTTAAAATGAACCCTAACAGATCTAAATGATGTGATATCCTGTACCTCCATAATAGCTGTGGATTTCAACACCCCTCTGATAGAAGTGGACAGATCCTCCATATACTAACTACACAAAGTAACAAGGGACTCAAACATGACTTTAGAGCAAATGGGCTTAACCAACATATATAGAACATTTGATCCTAATGAAATTGAGTATATATTCTTCTTGTCATCCTCCAAAATTTATCATGTCTTAGGGCACAAATAAAAAAAAATCCAGACAAATCAAACCTCAACAAAATAGAAATTATACCTTGTATCTTCTGAATCCATCATGGAATAAAAGTAGAACTCAACATCAACAGAAATCTTCAAACCCACATAAATTCATGGAAGGTAAACAATCTTATGGTGAATGACAACTGGGTCAAGAAGAAGATAAAGGGCTCTGAGGTACTGCACCCTCTCTTGGGAGCCCACAGACTCCACAAATGCATGTCCTCCCCTCAGACAGGGGCAGTGCTAGGAGGCAATGCATGTGAGGATGTCAGGGGAGCACACTGCCACTGCAGACACAGGGCCAGAGTTGCTGGTCTTGGGGATCATGGGTGATGGCTCTGACTGAAGGGCAGGAGGTGAGTGCTGCTGTTTCTGCTGTCACTGCTGAGGCTTCCCTGGGCTCCTGGTCATGAGAGGAGATACAGTCCTCAAGCAAAGAAATTTGGATCACAGAAAAAGCATTTAAGGACCATGCAAATCAATCCTGGTCAGCTGCACAGTCCTTCAGGAACCAGGGGGAGTGAGGATGCCTCAGAATCCCAGTGTATCCATACAAGATTGATATAATGTTCTCGTCTTCATTCTGGAGCTGTTCGTATACAGATAAACTCCACATCCAAAGAATGTTCTGAATACTCAAGCTCCAGAAATGTAAGGTAAGGTGTCCATAGCTGTACCCATTAATGTGTACATAATAGCTTATGTAGTCACTCCCCTACTGAAGAAAGGCAGCCTGATGATACTGCCATGGAGTGTGGAGAACACAGTAGTAGCTCCTTCTCAGAATTCCACTATCTATTCAAATGGTTGCAAAAAAATCCTCTATAGATTTTGATTCTGGGTGTCAGCATATAACAGGAATTTCCCTTGGAACTGGGCTGCTAACAACTTTTACATATACAAATAAAAGCATTGTAAATCAGGTTTTTCTTATTTCTTTTCTCTTTTTTTTTTTTATAGATAAACATATGCACCATAGATGTGGCCCAACCCATCACCCTCCCTCCACCCAAACCTCCCCCCTCCCTTCCCCTTCCTTGGTCCTTCCCTCATAGTCTTGTGGTATAGTTGGGTTATAGCCTTCATGTGAAAGCTATAGTTTAGCTTCATAGTAGGGCTGAGTACATAGGATACTTTTTCTTCCATTCCTGTCTCCAGGCATATATAATCATTTTCAACTGTATATGGGTATTATTTATGGAAAACTGTATCAGCCCTGGTAATATATATTTTCTTGCAGGTAATTAGCGAAAGGAACATGTAATCTAGTGGAGGATAGGAAGAAATCAAGGCTGAGTTTCCAGTTTCCAAAGGTGTGTCTATTTCCAGTGTGCCTTTACTTTCAGCATTGCGGTTCTTTGTGGTTCTCAGTTCAAAGAGCAGAATGTTTACCATTGATTTCCTCTCACCTTTGGTTGCATTTTGAACTCAAATTTGTGTCTTTCAGTACCGTAATACCACAAAAGTTTGCCAGCCTTTTTAATCACCTTGTGTGTCTTTCTGTTTGTGTTTTTATCCTTTTACCCTGCACAATTTACCAGTGGTAAAATGTCTCAAGGGGAAAAGCAACAGAGCATGTCAGTTTGCCCCTTTGTATGCCCCATTGTATTTCTTTTTTATCCAGGATATTTATCCCTTAACTCCTTTTTCCCTTGACTGTTTTCTAATGCCTTCAAACGGCTTCATTTAGTATTTGCCCAGGTCTCACTGAATTATCAGAGGGACAGTTGATTTGATATAAGCTATTTCTTGATTCTTAAAAGTATAGATGAATTGTGCTTTTAAATATCTTTTAATTCTAAATGTAATTTCAATAAAATTTTTATTTGAATGTTAAAGCATCATTTTATTTCTGCCAAGTAAAACAATAACCTGAAGTTAAGACGCCTGTAACCTGACAACTACATTTTTAATAGATGACTATAATGTAGTCATGCTAGAAACCAAGTGATAGGAGGAAACAAGCAAATCAAAAGATCATATCACAAACTAGTTGTTACTTGAAACCGAATGAAAAGGTATCATAAAAAAAGCTCTGCAATGTCAGTGTGGGTGTGTGTAGAAGAAGGAAAACCATTAATAGCCCATTTAATTTTAGAAAATGTCTTTGTCATTCTAAAAATATGACCATTTATCACATAGCACTATGCTCTTTCAGTGTAAATTTGTAAAATAAGATGTTGAGAACAAGGTAATAGTAATCATTCTGTGTCTGCTGACGTTTTGAAAATAAAGTGTCAGAAGTAAGTAGCCCCTCTTCCTGAACTATTCAAAAATCAGAGGTGCGTCAGTCACGGAGAGAGGCAGCATGGCATGGCAGCATTCCTGGAAGTGCTATTCTGAGTAGGCAGATGGCTGGTACTTGTAATGCTAGCACTCCAGGAGGCTGAGGTGAGAGGATTTCTTGAGGTCAGGAGTTCACAACCAGCCTGAGCAAGAGGGAGACTCAGTTTCTACTAAAAATAGAAAAATTAGCTGGGTGGTCACCTGTAGTCCTAGCAATTCGGGAGGCTGAGGCAAGAGCATCTCTTGAGCCCAAGAGTTTGAGGTTGTTGTGAGCTCTGATGATGCCAGAGAATTCTACCAAGGGTGAGAAAGTGAGATTCTGTCTCAAAAAAAAACCAAACAAACAAAAAAAAAAAGGTATCTGTGCCAAGTTAGGATAGTTAAGTGAAATAAGGAAAGAAATAATTAATAACAAATACAACTTAATACCTCATTAATTTTTTAGAAAATGTGTTTGTCATTCTAAAAATATGACCATTTATCACATAGCACTATGCTCTTTCAGTGTAATTTTGTAAAATAAGATGTTGAGAACAAGGTAATAGTAATCATTCTGTGTCTGCTGACGTTTTGAAAATAAAGTGTCAGAAGTAAGTAACCCCTCTTCCTGAACTATTCAAAACTCAGAGGTGCGTCAGTTATGGAGAGAATTATGGGGTCTTAAATGAGTTATCAAACTATAGCAAATCACTAACTTTTCATTCTATAGCAAAATTGCTAAACCACCAGAGAGTGATGCTATAGTTCACCAGGCAGGTAATACTAGAGAGTGCATGGAAGAAATCCAAAGGGAGAACAAGGAATAAGAAAAAATTTCAGAGCCATAAGTGACCAGAGTTCAAATTCCCAGATTCTGTCACTTCTTAGCTGTGTTTCAAGATATGTGGCCTGAGTCTCTGCTTCTTCAGTTGAAAATGAGGATAATAAGATGTAGTGCCTACCCTGCAATATTGTTGCACAGACTAGAAGTTTCCTAGCAAAATAAAGAGACATAAATAAGTTCTAAATAAATAACTGGTATTTTTGCTATTTCTTTTTTAACCCTCCAGGATAATATCTAGTTACTTATTTTCATGTAATAATTTGCCTCATTCTTTCAGAATAAACTTTAAATTTCTATATTAAAAGAGTCATGTGCAATCAGCCAAGTGTGAGATAATGATTTTATTTTAAAAATTCATAATAAATCATACCAAGAACTATTAGAAATTTCACATGGGGAAAATGAAAAAATTAAAAACTATAAGGTTGAGAAAGAAGGAAATCAAACGAAGGTAGTCTTTGTAATTAGGATTTGTACTCCATTTATCATCTGAATGCAATGAGACTTCAGTGTAGGCTTAGCTCTTCATCACCAGTGATTAGAAGCACAAAATTTAATTTGTGGCACAATGACTTTGGCACTGATTACTGTGCTATTTCTTGTACCAGAAGTTTAACAGTTATTCAGACATAAGAACTTTACTTTCTTCCCCCTATCCCACCAACTTCTTCATGTCCTTAGTTCACCTCCTTACTGGGTTTACAACCCATAGCCCATAATTATAATCGCTCTGTCTCCCACTTACTTTCCTTGCCTTTCCTCTTATATTACAAAGGCCAGCAAACCCTCAGCTTTCTCACTGTCACTCCATTTCTTCTTATAGAGAAACGTGAGATCGCCATGCTGTCCTCCCTCCTCTCTCTGCAATCCTTCCCTCTCAGATCTACCCCAGTCAGGATATTGTGCCCCTTGCTCCAATTCAATTATTCTCATCTGGTGCCCCAAATCCAGTTGTCAACTCTACATTTTTATCGTAGGGAGTAGCATGTGATGCAGATTGCTTACTCTCTGACAAACCTCATTTAATTGACTACAGGGACAACTAGTTGCCTGCTGTGTCTCAGATTTCACAGGCTGCTACCACTCTCTTTTTTCTTGAGTTCTGAGTTTGGGAGTGCACTGGACCAAATCCTCAGACTCCACTTCATCCAGACTCACTTCCTTGACATCTTGTCCAGACAATGGCTTTAAATGACATCAACATATTTCATCAAGTCTAACATTAAATGAAGGAAGAGATCAAGTTTAGCAATTAACTTTAAGTGTTTTAAATTTTTCTTAATAGGTTTTATTTCTCAGAGCAGGTTTAGATTTGCAAAAAAAAAAAAAAAATTGAACAGAGCCCCTACATGCTCCCTGTCCTCCCACCCACCCCAACTCCCCTATTATTAACATTTTGCACTAGTGTGGTATATGTGTGTAACTGATGAACTAACACTAATGCATTATTATTAACTAAAGTCCATGGTTGACATTAGGGTTCACACTTTGAGCTGTACATTTTATGGATTTGGGCAAATGTGGAATGTCATATATCCACCATGATAGTATTATACAGAACAGTTTCACTGCCCTAAAAGTTCCCTGTGTTCTCTTTATATATTTCACTACCCCCCCTACCTCAACCCCTGGAAACCACCAGAGTGTTCTGATTTTTATGACTACGTGACTTGACTCTTCCCAGGGCACACAAGAGAAAGGTCATGCTCAAGTTTTCTGCTGCTCCTAACACACTAACTTTACGTTTAGTGCTCTTGCTTTTCAGAGCTATTAACAAACAGCAGCTCACTTCTTGGGTAAAAAAAGAAAAAAAAAATTCACCTAACGTATTCCATCTTGTACATCTTCCAGAGAGATCGCTTGGTTCCTAATTATCACTCAGCTGTGGTCTGCTGCTGACATCTGAAAGCCGTGATTAACATGGGAGCTCATTGGGAAATAGTTTCTCACATAGATTCACTTCCTCTTTCTAGGATTCTCCCCACTTCCAGTTTTTTTTCTCTATCTTCTTGTCTCCATTAATGGGTTTGAGTTAATGAGATTTTTTAAATCTGTTTTTGTGCAATGCCACTTTAATTAAGAAATAGCCCAAAGCAAATTGCTTTTCCTAGTCAGTCCTGGGGGAAGGCTATGCTCGAGAGTCTCCAAATGATGGATGCTCCAATATGGGAATTAGTGGTGGGAGAGTAGGCAGTATGGAGAGCTACCAAAAGGCCAGTTATCTTTCTGCAGGGATGGGGCAGAGGCACTGCTGCCTGGATGACGTTACTGGTAAGGAGACAGTCTCCAGTCTAGTTTTTTGGGGGATACCTGGAAGGGTGACTGAAATGTGACAAGTGGGAGGAAAGCTTTGTGATCTTCATCTTGGCTCCTGAGAGGTTCCCCCTCCTTTACTCATATGACCAGCAGACATCAGATCATTTTATTAGCCTCCAATGCTGGGGTATCTCCTTGAGGAAACCTTCTGGTGATAAAATCATGGTTATTGCCAAATACAGAGAGACCTTCTTAGGGCTAAAGATCATGTATCCAAGAGGGAAAATTACTTACGTTCATTGGAAAAACCAAGTTTGTAAGTATGGCTTACTTCCCCAAATTGCTTGCCATTTCTCAGACATGCATTCATATCCTACAACCAATATCTGTGTTGCCATTTCTTTATTTCTCCCTCCTCTTCTTCCAAGATGTCTCCTCTGTGGCTCCCGGGAGAGCCAGTTGCTCCTTACTCACTCTCCCCACAGTTCTATATACATAATTTTACTGTAGCATTCTTCACTTCTTCCCTAAGTGATGAGTTCTTTTTAGAGCTCCATAATCCACAGTCCAGTGCTCAAGGAATTGTCGATTAAAAGAGTGAGCTTACATGTTTTAGATACGGTAAAGCAGCAGTCCTGGATGGGGTGCAACCTGTATTGATCCTCTAGCTGCTCCAGTACATCCCACACTCTACCAGGGGAATTGCATGGGGATGAGAACAATTAGCTCTAGAAGACTTGTTCATGGAAAGACCTTGTCTCTTCCACCTCTAGACCCCTACACGTGCTCTGCACATGTTCTGCCTGAGCCTGCCTCCACCTCTCTACTGAGCTAATTTCACTTGTATTTCAGATATGAGTTTCTTAGGTATCTTTCTCAGCCACCTATCCCTTCTCTAAGCCCCATGATTTCCATATCATTCCAACATCATGTTTAGTTACTTGTCCAAGATTTGTCCTACCTATGTGTTTGTAAACTTTATAAGATCAAGAACCATCTCTGTCTCGTTTATAGCTTTAGGCTCACTTCCTATACACAGAAGGGACTCAAACATATTTAAGTTAACAACAACAACAAAACAAATGAGTACAAGCAAATACCCACTGCATGCGTCACCTCAGACCCTCATGAGCAAGTCAGACCTAATATGTGGCAGACATATGAGATCTCCCCTCTGCAGTCTGGTTTTCACCTTCCTGATCTAAGCATTGTCATCCACCCAGTTGCTAAAGTCGGTGACGTGATAGTTGATCTCGATTCTTCCCCCTTACCAGACCTCCATGTTAAATCTATCAGCAAATACTTCCCAGTCCAAGATGCATCTTACCTTCACCTATGTTCATCTCTGCTGTCACTCTTCTACTTCAGCTACGATCATTTCTCAGGTGAGTGACTACAAATAACCTCCCCATCTCCCTCCCTGGTTCCTTCCCTCCAATCCATTCTCCACAAAGCAGGCAAGGCAATTTTTTACATTTCTTTGCAAAACATGAAGAAAACTATGACATTCACCCACCCTTTCATGGCTTCTCAGGCTTCACCCTCAAATCTGGAGCATGGCCCAGCCCCTCCTTAGGGCTCCCACCCCACCTCCTCCCATTCTGCCTCTCCCACCTAGCCCCAGTCACACTCACTTCAACTTTAGGTTGTTGAATGTGTAGTGTGCTTTTCTTCTTTAAGGTTATTCACTTTGCCTGCAAAACTCTTCAATCAGCTCTTTAAAGGGTGGTTTCCTTCCTTCCCACCCTTTGGGCTCAATTTAAACATCATTTCCTGAACAAGGACCCCGCCTGACCTCACCATCAGCTCTGATTCCTGATCTCAGTCTCAACTAGTTCCAACTATTTCTGCCTTAGCATTGCATGTAAGCAGCTAAACATTTATTAATTGGTTCATCTGTTATTGTCAGTCTGCACACTTTCATGTGAACTCCAAGATGCCTCTTGGCATGTAATTAAAAACCATGAGCCTATAATAGATGTTTAATAAATGTTTGTTGACAAATGATTGAACAAAGCTCAAGAACAAAGGAGTAGAGACAAAGTAGAAAGGCGGTCTGGGGGTGGTACATAGCTGGCTGCAGAAGCCCAGACATCAATTCCCTCTCCCTCCATCCCCGTCAGCTTCAGTGATCATCCTGTCTGGTGCACAGTAGAGGCCAAGTTATCATCTCAGGCAGAGCAGAGGCAGAATCATCACCTCAATAGGCTGGACAGTCTGGGATCTAGTCATAGCCAAGAAGGTCTGTTGTTTGGACCCTGGGGTGGTGCCATATGAAAGGAATTTGGGCCTTGCTAGGACCTGTATGGGAAGAATTTTAGGCTAAAGATTCTATAGCACGAGTGAGGGTGGAGCCAGGAAAATGTCTCATTTTGTGAGAGTTGTTGTGACCAGGGAACATGTGGGTCTTGATTGCCTAAGTCTTTTAAGTCTTGTTTCTCAATTGTTAATTTATTTGGGGTTTGATTTTTATCTTCAAGCCCTTTAGCATAGGCAGTAATGGCAATCATGTGCCTAAGTAGTGGTGGGAGATGAGGAGTCAGGGAGTTAAACAAAACCTCAGCCCTTCTGATGGTTGTGGTTGCAATTTTATGAAGTTACTTTGGAAGTACATTAAAAAGCAGATGCAAAAGATCTCTGAGCCTTGTTCCAGCTGTAATAGAAACCCTACAGGTATTTATGTCAATGAGTACATTAACAGTCTTAATATGTCACAGGTGGCTGCATTTTATTTTTTAAAGCATTCTTATAAAGCGATCCAATTTAAGTATACATTTGGGCCAAATTCTCATCCTTTGTGGCTCTATGGGGACACGAATTCATTAGTGAAAAGGCATAGTGTTCTTTGAAAGGAAGAATTATCTACCAGTTAGTGAGTTGACCTAAAATACTAGGAACTCTATATCCTGTTTCCACTCCGTTTTTCATAAAATTATTTCCTTCAGGGGGAGCTGGTTTTCCTCAGGGCTAATGTTTTTTGTTGTCACCTCTGACATTGGTTCTAGGTGAGGAAAATGAGATCTCAGAGATGCCCAACCTCTTCAGGCTCCCTCAGCCTCTGGAGTGGAGGCTGCGTAAGCCCACTTGCAGGGCTAGTCATTTCCTGGGTTTAAGCAGCAGTAAGGTGTTCTAGCACATTTCCCAAATCTCTGCACATAGTCACATGTACCTCTGGTTCATCTCTGACCTTGAGCTCAGCAGTGCCCGCGGGCCCTTCTGTCACAGACGAAGATCTAGTCTCTTGCTCATGTGTCAGTTCTGAGAATGGGGCTTCCCCCTTGTCCCTGGTACCTAAATTTCTGCATGTAAAACCTGATGCTACAATTGTATGTTTTAATTTTATTTTTTCTTTTAAATTTTTTAATTTGGCAAAATATACATAATATACAATTTACCATTTTGACTATTTAAAAATGTATAGTGCACTGGCATTAAGTGCATTCAAAGTGTTGGGTGGCCATCACTCCTCTCCATCTCTAGAGCCTGTTCATCAACCCATGCTTGAACTCTGAACCCCTTAAACAGTAATGTCCCATTCCTCCCCCTCACACCCCAGTCCCTGGTAACCCCTTTTCTGCTTTCTCACCACGGTCATTGTCTCTTTCACAGAGTCTCGCCTGCTCATTTCTTTGTTCTCTGGCCACAGGGACCAGTCAGGGATTAGGGTCTTATTTTTTAAACTTAAGTGGTAGAACAGTGATACTTGCTTACAAATTTTTTGTTTTCTGCCTGCTTGAACTTCTGAGTATCACAGCATCCCTCAGTCTTAACTGCCTTTCCTGCCAGCCTCTCATAACTTGCCTACTGAGTTGCTTTGAGCTCTGTGCCCCTGGTACATTCTCTCTACCTCCAATCCTCCTTTCCCCACATCTGGGGCATATTTCCACACCCTTTGATGCAGCATTGTGTCCAGATGCTGCTGCTTCCTTGCAGGTGTGGCAAACCTTTCCCCTTCCTCACAACCCTTAGCAGACAGCAGACATCTACCCACCCCAGTACGCTCCTTTCCATTGCTCTTCTCCTGACTATCTGGCTGCCCCTTGAAGCATGAAAATATTACCCCTCACTGCACACTCTCATGGAGACAAGGCCACTAAGCCTGCAACTTTAGAAGTACAAAAGTTTTGATCCCTCTGGAAGGATGTGTAGATTTAGATTCAGAATTGTTAGCAGCGGGCAATAAGAAGTAGCAAATCACTGCACAAGGAAAATAGCACTCTAGCTAGCAACACAAATTGAGATGCTTCCCAATTAGCTGGAGTTACTCAATATAAAAACCTCATTTTATATACAGGTTTAAACAATTGATTTAAAATGTCATCAATACCATTTTTCCAGGTCCTCTACCCCACTATGTGAACCATGAATTTCTTTGACAACATCCTCAAAAAAGGATGATTCTAAGTTTCTTTGGAAAACCTACTGATAAAGATCTAAGTACATCTCAAAGTGTCCCATTGTTTTTACGTTGTTTGGATTGTTAAAACCTAATGTCCTATTCTGAAGAGATGATTCTAATGTGCAGTATTATTCTTTACTTCTATTCAAGTCTGAGTTCTGCCAAGGAATTGGTTTCTATACCATTTTAATAGGAGGCATTTTTAGAGGTCAGTGAAATATTATTATGATATTGAGTGTAATGACCCCATTCCTCATCTCCTTCAATAGAAGTAATACATATTAAGACTTATCTCCCTCAGAAGAAAGATGAGGTAGAATTGGATATGCTTAATAACACTGTGAATTCTCAAGTACTTCAGTTTCCCAGTGAACTTAATGCAGACATTCTATTCAAAATAGCATTTGGGTCTTCTCTAATACTCTTTGTCATGTAGACAAGATCAAGGCAAAACTCCTGAGTCTTGGTGTCAGGCAGGTGAGTGAGGAGATTAAAGTGAAATTGCAGTGTGGAAGGAGACTCGGGTAAGGGGGAAAGTGAGTGCTTCCAATGAGGGAATCAGAAACATAAAAATTCTGTTCAGTAATTCCTCTACTAGGTTTATACCCAGAAGACCAAAATTCTTTTCTCCTCTTAATGTCTATTGTCAGCTTACTTTGTAGACGCAATTATCAAACCCTCAATGGGTAGCAAGAAAGTCTTCCCTCCGGGACACCTGTACTACCCTGAGGGGTTTAAACTGTTGTTTCCTTCCCACCATGGGGCATCCACAAGAGCCTCTCCTTGCCTTTTACTTATTTGTCTTTTCTTTTTTTTTTTTTAATAGGGTCTTGCTATGTTGCCCAGGCTGGACGGCAGTAGCTGTTCACAGGCATGATCACAGGTCACTACAGCCTTGAACTCCTGCCCCAAGGGATCCTCTAACCTCAGCCTGCCAAGCCGCCAGGACTACAGTCATATGCTACCAGGCCTTGCTATCTCCTTGATATTTCAGTGTCTCCCTGGTCACTCGAGTCGGTCTGGGAGGCTTCCTTTCTGTTCCTTGTAAATCACCATCCCTAATTAGAATGTCTTAGTCCAAAAATGTGATTTTTTAAGAGTGAGAATCCTTTAGGGCAGAGAGGGAAAGAACAAGACAACACCTTCAGAAGCTTGGGATGCTTTGAGTCTTCCTCAGGCAGGCCACTTCCTCCTTTGTTTATTCCACAAATATCTATTAAATGTTCACTGTGTGCATGACCCTGGGGATAAAAATAAATAAAGATACTGCCCCACCTTGAGGAGCTCCAGGCTGATGTGGAGGCAGATGGGCAAATGGTGTGTGTGAGCACTCCAGGGGATGCCAGCAAGGGGCCCAATTCTGAAATTCCCTCCTCTGATACACCCTGTTAAAATTAACTCCACCAATTAAAGCCATCCTTAGGAGACAATAATGCCTGTCTTCCTCTGTATTTTTAATTACAGGCCTAGCCTAAAGTTGTCGAACCATTTATTATTAGAGCAAGCTCCTGAGCAGAAGGCCTGGAAAGGTGGGGAGAGGATGGGGTTGGGGGACAGGGGCTCTCCCTCCTCCCCAACCTGGGCCTCTCTGACCTGGTCCAGGCTCATCTGCCTCCGGACAGCTATGACAGGCCACAGTCCCACTAATGGACAGGATTTCCAGGGAAGCACTCACTATCCCTCCCTAGCCTCTCCACTCGCACCCTGATTATAGTCATTAGGGAGTCACCCTGAGTGACAGGAAGACAGGCAGGTGGTGCATTGGCAGCCTGGAGGATTGGCTCAGGCTGGAGAGCAGAGCCCAGAGAAGGCACAGGGGCTGAGCCCCCTCCTTCTCCTTCCATGCCTCCAGTGAAATAGCCCAGGCTAGCATAGCAAGAGCTGCGGGAGGATGGTGATGAGACGCTTAGACAAAGGGGTACCCCTTGGCCTGCCCTCCAGGCCCCAGCCTGGACCACAGACATGCATCTGCCACTGGGCCAGCTCCTAGCACATCTTGCTATAGGGCAGCTGGGAAAAGGACTTGGGAGGGCAGAGGCAAGACGTGGGGCAGCCTATAAACTTGACTTGGTGGGAAAAAAGTCTAGGCTCCCAGACTCCCACCTCTGACTTTTGCTTAGACCTAGAAAGAAAATAGGGCCCCACATCCTCAGGGAAGCCCCCTATGGCAGAGTGGGTGGTCCAGCCCCCGTCTCCCTGGGTCATATGTGGTAAACGTAGGGAGACCAAACAGGCTGTAGACTGTGCATGGCCTCCTGACCACACATCACTTCTTTCTAGCCAGGACCAGGGCTCCAAAGCACCGCCATGCTCCCTTCACACCCTCAAGGTGGAAACTAAGTTAGCTATTCAATCCTACCACCATCTGCAGAGGCCAGTGGCAGTATTACACTTAACCTCCTGAAAAACTGAGACCAATGGTTAAGAAACCCCTCCCTACTCTTGTGTTCCAGGTAAAGGTTCACTGCCAAGAACCACCCGCTTCCCCATGTGACTTACATAAGACTCCATGTCAAGACTCCAGACATCTCTGGCCGGTGGGATCTGCTTATGATCATCCCTTTGAGGAGACAGGGAGCCAGCAAGGGACTTCTGGACCCCAGGAGGAAGACAAAAACAGTGGAAAACTGGCAAGTGGCTGCGTGTGTTCGATCAACCTAATCACGCCGGCAACCGTGAGTACAAGCAGCAGTGAGACTGCAAACCGGAAA
>CAUYPK010021579.1:0-20360 GCA_963574355.1 Loris lydekkerianus
TGCCTCATGATTGTTTTTCACTGTTGCCTCTAGCTGTTGTCAGAGTTGAGGAGGTGTCTCTCCAAGATTAGACCCCAGCGGGATCACTCTATTGTTGCTGGATTTTTGTAGGGAGTGACCCAGTGAAGTTCCTCTGGGGCTGCTCTAGCTAGGGAGTTCTGGTTGTGGAAGCAGCTCCGGTGTGTGACACACATGGATACAGCAACAGGGCTGGGGGTTGTCCACACGGTTCTGGGAGTGCCTGGCGCCCTGTGACTTTGGCACAGAGAGCACAAGGCTCCAGCAGTCTCTGGCCAGGAGAAGGGCTCTGCGCAGAGGCAGGGAGGGCTCCAAAGGGGACATAGCTACCAGAGTCCCTGGTCAGATGAACGGGATAGTGTGGAGGCTGGGAGGACACAGGAGGGGGGACACAGGGTTGCGTGGCTCCCGCAGTTCCTGGTCAGGGAATGCGGAGGCTCGGTGGGTGCAGGTCACCAGTCAGGGGTCGCTGCAGAGCTCTTATGGAGGTCTGGGCGGTGCCAAGCCCAGGAGTTTGAGGTTGCTATGAGCTGTGACGTTATGGCACTCTACCCAGGGCAACAGCCCAAGGCTCCAGTGTGCCAAAACCCTCTTACTCTGTCCCTAAGGATTAAGGCTGTAAGGCAGCTCAGTCCCCACCTATATGCTGCTCAGTCACTAGGTTACTTTGTCCCACCCGATCCTTGCTCTGGGACCCTGAGAGCAGAGTTTGCCAGGGCAGTTCTTTCACAGTGGCTTCCTGCGCCCAGCTCAGTGGCTCAGTCTGGGGCCCCAGACAATGCCCAAAGTTCTCTACACTTTTGCTCAAGCTCTCCCCATGGCAGTTCAACTGAGTGCCAAGTCCAAGAACAGCAAAAAAGTTCACAGGTAAGGCCTTTCCAGTTTGCAGTCTCACTGCTGCTTGTACTCACAGTTGCTGGTGTGATTAGGTCGATCGAACACATGCAACCACTTGCCAGTTTTCCACTGGTTTTGTCCTCTTCTTGGGGTCCAGAATTCCCTTGCTGGCTCCCTGTATTCTCAAAGGGATGATTATAGGCAGATCCCACTGGCCAGAGATGCCTGGAGTCTTGTCTCCCCAGACTCACCATGTCCAGTTGCAGGGCAGCTGCTATTCAGCCACCATCCTTAATCTCTATCTGATTATAATATTTTATTTTTATATTTTCTTAAATTTGAGAACTTTAAGGGGGTACAAACATTTTGGTTATATGCATTTCTTTTCTGCATTTGAATTATAAGTGTGCTCATCACACAGATAGTGGCCAAAAGCACTGCTGGTGGGAATGAAAATTATTGCATTCCTTTTGGAAAGATATATGTAGAACACTTAGAGATCTAAAAATAGATGTGCCATTCAATCCTGTAATTCCTCTACTGGGCATATACCCAGAAGACCAAAAGTCACATCATAACAAAGATATTTGTACCAGAATGTTTATTGCAGCCCTATTTATAATTGCTAAGTCATGGAAAAAGCCCAAGTGCCCATCGATACACTAATGGATTAATAGATTGTGGTATATGTACACCATGGAATATTATGCAGCCTTAAAGAAAGATGGAGACTTTACCTCTGTTATGTTTACATGGATGGAGCTGGAAAGTATTCTTCTTAGTAAAGTATCTCAAGAATGGAAGAAAAAGTACCCAATGTAGTCAGCCCTACTATGAAACTAATTTATGACTTTCACATGAAAGCTATAACTCAGTTACAACCTAAGAATAGGGGGAAGGGGGAAAGGGAGGGGAGGGAGAGGGTAGGGGGGTAGGGGGACAAAAAGGTGGGATTACACCTGAGGTGCATCTTACAAGAGTATATGTGAAACTTAGTAAATGTAGAATGTAAATGTCTTAGCACAATAGCTAAAAAAACGCCAGGAAGGCTATGTTAACCAATGTGATGAAAATGTGTCAAATGGTCTATGAAGCTAGTGTATGATGCCCTATGATCATATCAATGTACACAGCTATGATTTAATAAAAATAAATAAACAAACAAAAAACAGATAGTGGCCATTGTACCTATTAGTCATGATCTGCCCTTCCCCGCTTTAGCCCTCTCAACTCTTGGTTTCCATTGAGTTTCACTACCATATGTGCACATGGTGCTGATCAGTTAGTTCCAATTTAATAGTGAGTTCAGTGTGGTGTTTCTTTTTCCATTCTTGTGATACTTCGCTTAGAAGAATGGTCTTCAGGTGGTTACAAAATGTTTTAGTTCACTTTTTAAAATGGCTGAGAAGTAATCCATTTTATATATCTATCACATTTTATTAATTCACTCATGTACTGATATGTTTGGGTTTATTTCACATCTTTGTAACTATGAGTTGTGCTACAGCAAATATTCGAGTGCCTGTGTATTTTTGACAAAATGACTTTATTTCCATTTAGCAAATGTCCAATAGTGGGATTGCTGGATGAAATGGTAGGTTTACATTTAGTTTTTTGAGGAATATCCAGACTGTGTTCCACAGAGGTATTAGTATGTAGTCCCACCAGCAGTGTATGAGTATTGCTTTCTGTCTGCATTTATGCCAGCATCTGTTGTTTTGTAATTATTTGATAAATGCCATTCTTTTTTTTTTTTTAATTAAATCATAGCTGTGTATATTAATGCAATCATGGGGTACAATGTGCTAGTTTTATATACAATTTGAAATATTTTCATCAAACAGGTTAACATAGCCTTCATGGCTATTTCTTAGTTATTGTGTTAAGACATTTGTATTCTATATTTAGTAAATTTCACATGTACCTTTCTAGGATGCACCATAGGTGTAGCCCTACCAATCACCCTCCCTCCACTCATCCTCCCCCTCCTCGCCCCTCCCCACCCCTCCCTATATTCTTGAGTTTTCCCCATATTCTTTGGTTTCATATTAGGGTTAAGTACATTGGATACTTTTTCTTCCATTCTTGAGATACTTTGGTAAGAAGAATATGATAAATGCCATTCTTGCTGGAGTTAGATGATACCTCATTGTGGTTTTGATTTGCATTTCCTTCATTAGAGATGCTGAGCATTTTTTCATGTGTTTATTGGCCATTAATTTATCTTCTTTTGAAAAGCTTCTGGTTATGTCTTTTGCCTACTCTTTATGGAGTTGTTTGATTTTTTTTTTTTTTTTTTTCATGCTGATTTGTTTGACTTCTTTATAGATTCTGGATATTAGCCCTTTGTTAAATATACAGCATGAATATTTTCTCCCATTCTGTAGGTTGTGTATTCACTTTGTTTCCTTAGCTGTACAGAGCTTTTAAATTTAATCAAATCTCATTTGCTAATTTGTGTTGTTGCTGTAATTTTTGCTGGGGTTGTCTTCATAAATTATTTGCTTAGGGTGATTATGAATTTTCCCAACATTTTCTTCTAGAATTTTTTTTAATTAAATCATAGCTGTGCATAATAATGCAATCATGAGGTACAACGTGCTGGTTTCATACACAGTCTGAAATACCTTCACTGAACTGTTCAACATAGCCTTCACGGCACCCTCCCAATCATTGTGTTCAAACCCTCATACTCTTCACCTAGTAAACTTCACCTGTACCCCTCCAAGATGCACCCTGGGTGTGGATCCACCAATCACCTTCTCTACACCCTATCTCCCCCTGCCTTCCCCTCCCTTACCCCCCTTCCCATATCCTTGTACTGAGATTGGGTTGTAGCCTTTGTATGAAAGCTATAAATTAGTTTCATATTAGGGCTGAGTACATTGGGTACCCCTTCCTCCAATCTTTGGATACCTTGCTAAGAAGAACATTTTCCAGCTCCATCCAGGTAAACATGAAGGAGGTATAGTCTCCATCTTTCTTTATGGCTGCATAATATTCCATGGTGTACAAATACCACAATTTATTAATCCATTCATGAGTCGATGGGCACTTAGGTTTTTTTCATGGCAAGTATGTAGTGGGCTGCAATAAACATTCTGGTACAAATATCTTTGTTATAGTGTGATTTTTGGTCTTCTGGATATATACCTAGTAGAGGAATTATAGGATTGAATGGCAGATCTATTTTTAGATCTCTAAGTGTTCTCCAAACATCTTTCCAAAAGGACCATAATAGTTTGCATTCCCACCAGCAGTGCAGAAGTGTTCCCTTTTCTCCACATCCAGGCCAACATCTCTGGTTTTGAGATTTTGTGATGGTGGGCTAATCTTACTGGAGTTACATGATATCTCAAAGTAGTTTTGATTTGCATTTCTCTGATGGTTAACTGTGATGAGCATTTTTTCATGTGTCTATAGGCCATGCACCTGTCTTCTTCAGAGAAGTTTCTCTTCAAGTCCCTTGCCTAGCCTGAGAGGGGATGACTTGTTCTTTTCCTGCTTATACACTTGAGTTCACTGTGGATACTGGTTATTAAAACGTTGTCCGAGACATAACCTGCAAATATCTTCGCCCATTCTGAGGGCTGTTTGCTTACTGGGTTCTTGGCTGTGCAGAAACTTTTTAGTTTGATCAGGTCTCAGTAGTGTATTTTTGATACAGCTTCAATTGCCTGGGGGGGGGGGTCCTCCTCAAAAAATATTTGCCCAGGCAGATTCCTTTGAGAGTTTTCCCTGTGCTTTCTTCTAGTATTTTTATAGTTGCATTGTCTTAAGTTTAAATCTTTAATCCAGTGAGAGTCTATCTTAATTAAAGGTGAAAGGTATGGGTCTACTGTCAGTCTTCTACAGGTTGCCAGCCACTTCACCCAGCACCATTTGTTAAATAGGGAATCTTTTCCCCATTGAATGCTTTTAATTGGCTTGTCAAATGTCCAATAACAGTAAGTAGCTGGGTTTATTTCTTGGTTCTCTATTCTGTTCCATATATCTACCTCGCTGTTTTTGTGCCAGTACCATGCTGTTTTGATCACTATGGATTTACAGTATAGTCTGAGGTAGCATAATTCCTCTTGCTTTGTTTTTATTTCTGAGTAATGTTTTGGCTATTCAAGGTTTTTTCTGATTCCATATAAAACAATGTATTATTTTTTCTAGATCTTTAAAGTATGACAGTGGAGCTTTAATAGGTATTGCATTAAATTGTATATTGCTTTGGGTAGTATAGACATTTTGACACTGTTGATTCTTCCCAGCCATGAGCATGTTGTTTTTCCATTTTAACATCTTCAGCTATTTCTTTTCTTAGAGTTTCATAGTTCTCTTTATAGAGATCTTTCACATTCTTTGTTAGATAAACTCTCAAATGTTTCATCTTCTTTGGTACTACTGTAAATGGAATAGCGTCCTTGATTGTTTTTTCAGCTTGGCTATTGTTGATATGTATAAAGGCTACAGATTTATGGGTGTTGATTTTGTATCCTGAGACATTGCTGTATTCCTTGATCGCTTCTAAGAGTTTTGTAGTAGAATCCCTAGTGTTTTCCAAATATACAATCATATCATCTGCAAAGAGTGAAAGGTTGATCTCTTTTGATCCTATATGGATACCCTTGATCACCTTTTCCTCCCTAATTGTGATGGCTAAAACTTCCATTACAATGTTAAAGAGCAATGGAGACAATGGGCAACCTTGCCTGGTTCCTGATCTGAGTGGAAATGGTTTCGATTTAACTCCATTCAATATGATATTGGCTGTAGGTTTGCTGTAGATGGTTTCTATTAGTTTAAGAAATGTCCCTTCTAATCCAATTTTCTTAAGTGTTCTGATCATGAAGGGATGCTGGATATTATCAAATGCTTTTTCTGCATCAGTTGAGAGAATCATATGGTCTTTGTTTTTTAATTCATGTGCTGAATTATATTTATAGATTTACATATATTGAACCAGTCTTGAGACCCTGGGATAAAACCTACTTGGTCGTGGTGTATAATTTGTTTGATGTGTTGCTGGATTCTGTTTGTTAGGATCTTGTTGAATATTCTTGCATCTATATTCATTAGTGATATTGGTGTATAATTTTCTTTTCTTGTTGGGTTTTTTTCTAGTTTGGGGATCAAGGTGATGTTTGTTTCATAGAATGTGTTGGGTAGTATTTCTTCTTTTTCTGTATTTTGGAAAAGTTTGAGTAATATAGGTATTAGTTCTTCTTTAAAAGTTTGGTAGAATTCTGATGTGAAGCCATCTGGACCTGGGCTCTTCTTTTTAGGGAGATTTTGTATAGTTAATGCTATTTTAGAACTTGATATAGGCTGCTCAACATTCCACCTCATTCTGGCTGTCTTGGAAGGTGATGTGCTTCCAAGTATTCGTTGATTTTCTTCAGGCTTTCGTATTTCTGAGAATAAAGTTTCTTATAGTATTCATGAAGATTTTTTGGATTTCTGAGGAGTTTGTTGTTATTTCATCTTTATAGTTTCTGATTGATGAAATTAGAGATTTTACTTTTTTTCCTGATTAGGTTAGCCAAAAGTTTATCTATTTTATTGACCTTTACAAAAAACCAACTTTTTGAGTTATTGATCTGTTGTATAATTCTTTTGTTTTCAATTTTATTTAATTCTGTTCTAATTTTGGTTATTTCTTTTCTTTTGCTGGGTTTTGGATTAGAATGTTCTTCCTTTTCCAAATGCTTGAGATGTCCCATTAAGTTGTTAACTTCCTCTCTTTCTGTTCTCTTGAGGAAGGCTTTCTGTGCTATAAGTTTCCCTCTTAGGACTGCCTTTGTGGTATCCCAGAGGTTCTGACAATTAGTGTCTTTATTGTCATTTTGTTCCAAAATTTTGTTTATTTCCTTCTAAATCTTATCTGTAACCCAGCTGTCATTCAGTATGAGGTTATTCAGTTTCCATGGTTTTGTATGAGTATAGAGGTTCTTGTTACCGAGTTCCACTTTTATTCCATGATGGTCTGAGAAGATGCAAGGAATAATTTTTATTCTTTTAAAATTGCTGAGGTTAGATTTGTGACCTAAGATGTGATCAATTTTGGAGTATGTTCCATGAGCTGATGAGAAGAATGTGTATTCAGTTTTGTTAGGATAAAATGTTCTGTAAATATCTGTTAAATCCAGTTGGTGGATGGTTAAGTTTAAATCTAAAATTTCTTTGCTTAGCTTCCTTTTTGGAGGATGTATCCAACACCGCTAAAGGGGTATTAAGCTCTCCAACTACTATGGACTTGGAGGCAATCAAGTTGCTCATGTCTGTTAGAGTTTCTCTTATAAATTGAGGTGCATTTTGGTTGGGTGCTTAAATATTAATAATTGAAATCTCATCATGTTGAGTCTTGCCTGTAACAAATATGTAGTGACCCTCATTATCTTTTCTTACTTTTGTTGGTTTAAAGCCTATTGTATCTGCAAATAAAATTGCAACACCTGCTTTTTTCTGTTTTCCATTTGCCTGGAATATAGATGACCATCTCTTCACCCTGAGTCTATATTTATCTTTTAAGGTAAGATGAGATTCTTTTATGCAGCAGATATCTGGTCTGAGTTTTTGTATCCAGTCAGCCAGCCTGTGCCTCTTTAGAGGACAATTTAATCTGTTCACATTATTTGAGAATATTGATAGGCCTGGTATAATTTTGGTTATTGAGTTTTTTGAAAGACCAGTGGACATATTTAATCCTTTTGCCACTATGGAATTTGGAATTTGATCAAAAGTTTCAGAGTGAGTTTACTTTTGTGGTGGAGAGTTGCGCTGGCCATTATGGAGAATAGGTCAGAGGATATCCTGGAGAGCTGGTTTAGTTATGACAAATTTCTTCAACATATGGATATCATTAAAGTATTTAATTTCTCCATCATAAATCAAACACAGTTCAGCTGGGTGGAGGATCCTGGGTTGAAAGTTATTTTGTTTTAGGAGATTAAAGTAAATGACCACCCTCTTCTGGCTTGAAAGTTTTCAGCAGAGAGATCAGCAGTCATTCTAATATTCTTCCCTTTGTAAGTTAGGGTTTTTTTTTTTTTTTTTTTACATCTGGCTGCTTTCAGGGTTTTCTCCTTCATATTAACTTTAGTAAAGTTAATTATGATGTGCCTGGCAGATGTCTTATTCAGGTTGAGTCATGCTGGGGTTCTGAAACTATCTGCTATCTGGATTTCAGAATCTCTTAGCATGTCTTGGAAGTTCTCTTTAATAATCTCATGAAGGAGGGCCTCTGTGCCTTGTGAAGCTACTTCATCACCTTCAGGAATCCCTATAAGGCTAATATTGGTTTTCTTCGAGTTATCCCAGAGCTCTATGAGAGAATGATCTGTTTTTGCTCTCCATTTCTCTTTCTCTTTGAACGTTTGGGATCATTCAAAAGCTTTGTCTTCGATGTTGGAAATCCTTTCTTCTGCCTATTCCATTCTGTTACTGAGGGATTCTACTGTATTTCTCATATCATATAAGATTGCAATTTCTTTTCTCAATGTGTCTAAATCTTTGGTGATTTTGTCTTTGAATTCCTTGAATTATTGAGACATCTTCTGAATTAATCCTACAATTTATACCTTCATCTTTACATCCATTCTATTGATCTTGTTTGCAATCCAAATTCTAAATTCGATTTCAAACATCTCAGCTATCTGTTGTAAATGGGATCCTCTGGATTGGCTGTTTTGTCAATCCTTGGGGGAGTAGAACTGTTCTGGTTATTCATGTTGCTATATTTTTTCCACTGATTCCACCCCATGATTGTTTTTCAGTGTTTAGCTAGATGAGCAGGTAAGATGAAATTGGACTGGAAAGTTCTATGGTTGTGGTTGACCAGACCTTCACCCAGGAACTGGGACTGGTGACTTTAGCTTTTCCTGTACAATTTTGCAAAGGACCGGTACAGTACTACAGTCTGTGACTTTAGAGGCCTGCTTGGTATAGTGGGGGTAGGTGGCTCTGCCTTGTATTCAGCTGATCTCTGTCCAATCCTAGTGAATCAGCAACTCTAGGTGTAATACAAGCTACAGCTTTGGTGTAATACAAGCAACTCAGACATCCCTTCCACCACTGGTAATATCTGGAAGAGGACAATCAAACCTTCCCACTACAGGAAAACCAGGGTCCCACCTTGGAGGGCTCTTGGGTAATTTGTCCAGTTCAAGAGTTCCAGACCAGTTGTCCCAGACAACCCCCACTCTCTAGCTGCAGTGTTCAATAGTACTCAGCAACTAAATGTTAGGGGTCTATTGGCAGCTCAAGTGTGATTTGAGCACGTCTGCTGCTCTGAGGCATTAGAGAGGCCCATCCAGTAGGAGGTTTAGAGCCAGGGGTTTGATGCCTCTTACCCCTTGGTTGTCCTTTAGCATGGGACTTTGGTCACCCCAGTCTCTAGCATTCCCACCAGCAGTCTCTGTGGCCCTGTTCTGTCCAATAAGCAAATGTGCCTGGGTTATGTGCCTGCCAGAGTCAAAGTGAGGTCATTGCCTCCTCTTTGTGGTTACCACAGTCTACCACCATCTAGCAGGGGAAGCTGAGGTCTGCCTGCCTCAGGAGCTCAATGGCAGGTGAAGAAAGTTTCACCTGAGCTCAGTCCAAATCTGAGGATATCCAGACAGCAAAAGAATTTCTCCCTCAGCCACTGCACCTTTGTTGCCGCTGTTCTGGAGCTCTGGAATCCCTGTAGGGTGAAATCTTATTCCCTCTGGCAGGCCACAAAGTTGGAGAGATGACTCTCCAGAGTTAGACCCCAGCAGGATCACTCTACTAATGCTGAAGTTGGGTGGGAGATGCCTCCTCTTGGAGGCATCTTGGATGAAATTGGACTGAACTCCTCTTGGGTTCGTGCATCTCAGCAGTTTCTGAGCCTCCACTTGCAGTGCAGGAACCCAAGCCTCCGTCTACTGCTGAGATACTCTTTTTTGGGGCCAGGTCAGTCACCTTTCCCTATGTCTTTCTGTGCAGTTACTGAATTCACAGGTATAGCACAGCTGTACTGCTACTGTCTATGCAATGCCCGATCCTAGCCAAGAAATGCAGACATTCTGGATTCTGGGGAGTTGGACTTCTAGACTGCCAGGGTGGGGGTTGGGAGTAGGGGTGTTGGGTAGACTGAAGGATCAAGGTGGCAAGGAATATATTTGTTCAAATTTCCTGCCAGACAAGGGAATTCCTAGACTCACCACAGGGGCTCTCTTGAGAAGGAGCCCCAACTTCCAGCAATTCCCTTCAGTGGGGTGAGGAAGAAGAGCCTCAGTTTATTGCTCACCAGTTGAGATCCCACAGTAAGCAAGCAACTCTTTTAGGGGCGGGGATGACCATACAACCTCTTTGGAATGGGATCTGTACCTGAAAATAGTTTCTTTGGAGTCACACCTTGCTTCAGCAGGGGAGACGAGCAATTATCTATCTCATCTCTCAGCTCGGCTCCCTCCTTCAGCTTTGTTGGGTTCTTTCTTCTTGTTATGTCTCCCTCCAGACTGGTGCGTCTATTGAGAGCTGGTTCCAATCAGCCGTCATCCCCTGTTCCCCCTTGTTCTTGTTAAATGTGGAAATTGGAGTTAGGAAAAATAGGCAACCCGAGGAGTTAGCAAAACACCAAACACATTGAGACCAAATGAGCAAATAAACAGATAAAAAGGATACCGGACACATAAGCCCACAGATGCACAAACAATCAGAAACACATAAACATACAGACAACAACAACAACAAAAAAAAACAACTACAATAAAAATAATGATAATCATAAAATAATTGAAAAAAAAGGAAACAAACCAAACAAACCTCTAAAAATCTGATATAAGCACTCTCAGAAACCATAAAAAGGGAAAAAGAGGAAGAGAGAAGGGAAAAAAAGGGAGTGTTCATAAAAAAAGTTCCTTCCCTCACTCCCTTTCTTTCTTTCTTTTTTTTTTTTTTTTTTATGTTTTTTTGTTTCACTACGTCACCCTGGGTAAAATTTGTGCCATGGTGTCATACCTCATAGCAACCTCAAATTCTTGGGCTTAAATGATTCTATTGCCTTAGCCTCTCAAGTAGCTGGGACTAAGGCCCAGATAGTTTTTTTAGAGACAGTGTCTTGCTCTTGCTCAGGCTGGTCTCTAACTCATGAGCTCAAGGTATCCACCTGCCTTAGCCTCCCAGAGTGCTGGGATTACAGGTGTGAGCCACCATGCCTGGCCTTATAGCTTTATTTCTCAGGTTTAAATATGTTACACATTGTGAATTAATTTTGGTGCATGTTGAAAGGTGTAGATCCTGTTTCAGTATTCTATACTTGGCTATCCAATTTCTCAGCACCATTTATTACATAAGGATTATTTTCCACAGTGTATATTTTTGTCTGTTTTGTCAAAGATCAAATGGCAATATAAAGATGATTTTGTATCTATCTGGGCTCTTGTTCTCATCCATAGATCTATATCTCTATTCTTCTGCTAGTGACAAGTTCTCTGTAGATTCTAGTTATCAACCCTTTGTCAGATTGATAGCCTGCAAATATCTTTTCCCATTCTGAAGGTTGTCTTTTTCTTTTACTTGTTGTGTCCCTAGCTGTACAGAAACTTTTCAGCTTAATTAAGTCCCATTTATTAATATTTGTTGTTGCAATGGCCACTGAAGTCTTTGTCATAAAATCTTTCCTCAGTCCAACATCATCAAGAGTTTTCTTCTGCTAAGATTTTTATTGTTTCATGTCTTACAATTAAGTCTCTTATTCATCTTAAGTCAATTTTTGTAGGGGGTGAAAGATGTGGGTCAAGTTTCAGTCTTTTACATGTGGTTAGCCACTTCTCCCAGCACCATTTGTTGAATAGAGATTCTTTTCCCCACTATATGCTTTTGTTTGGTTTATTGAAGATCAGATGGCAAGTAGAGACTGGTTTCATCTCTTGGTTTTCTATTCTATTCCATATGTATAAGTCTCTATTTTTGTGCTAATGCCATTCTGTTTTGATTACTCTGGCTTGTAATATAGCCTAAAGCCTGGTAGAGTAATGCCCTCAACATTGTTTTTAGTGCTAAGAATAAATAGCTTTAGCTATACAGGGTTTTTTCTGGTTCCATACAAAATGAAGTATCATTTTTTCCAGTTCTTCAAAATATGATGCTGGTAAATTTGTTTTTCGCTTTTCGTTTTTCTTTCTTTCTTTCTTTTTTTTTTTTTTTTTTTTTGGTTAGGGTCAGGTTTGAACCCACGACCTCCAGTATATGGGGCCAGCACCCTACTGCTTGAGCCACAGGCACCACCCTATGATGCTGGTATTTTAATGGGGATTGCATTGAATATGTAGATTGCTTTGGGCAGAATAGACATTTTGACTATGTTAATCCTTTCCAGCAAGAGCATGGTATGTTCTTCATTTGTTAGTGTCTTCTGCAATTTCTTTTCTTAGGGTTTCATAATTCTCTTTGAAAAGATCTTTCACCTGTTTTGTTAGGTGTATTCCTAAGTATTTCATTTTCTTTGAAGCTACTGTGAAGGAAATTGTGTCCTTGATTTGCTTCTCCACTTGGCTGTTATTGGTGTACACAAAGGCTACTGATTTGTGGACCTTGATTTTATACTCTGAGATTGTATTTCTTGATTACTTCCAGTTTTGTGGTTGAGTCTCTGGGGGTTTCTAAGTATAAGATCATATCATCAGCAAAGAGGGAGAGTTTGACCTCCTCTGCTCCCATTTGGATTTCCTTTATAGTTTCTCTTTCCTGATTGCATTAGCTAGAACTTCCAGAACTATGTTGAATAATAGTGGTGATGGTGGACATCCTGTTTAGTTCCAGTTCTAAGTGGAAAAGCTTTCAGTTTTATACCATTCAGTGTGATGATAGCCATGGGTTTGTCATAGATGGCTTCAATCAGCTTAAGAAATGTGCCACCTATGCCTATTTTCTTAAGTGTTCTTGTTAAAAAAGAATGCTGAATTTTGTCAAATGCTTTTTCTGCATCTATTGAAAGATCATATGGTTTTTGTTTTTACTTCTATTGATATGGTATATTACATTTATGGATTTGCATATGTTAAACCAACCTTGCCTGCCTTGGATGATGCCTACTTGATCATGATGTATAATTTTTTGAATGAGTAGCTGCAATCTATTAGCTAAGATTTGTTGAGTATTTTTTGCATTGATATTCATTAGTGAAAGCTCTAGCACAAGAATAGGGACATAGATCTATGGATCAAAAACTTATGAATCAGAACTTTGACTCAAATTGAAGAAAAGCAATACATGTAACTAAAACATTTGTATCCCCATGTTTTTAATTTTATGTGCCTATCTACACATATAGTCTTATAATATACCTCAAGTCTGATTAAGTGATGCCTCCCAATTTGTCCTTTTTGCTTGAGGTTGCTTTGGCTATTAAAGCTCTTTTATAGTTCCACATTCTAGATCTGTGAAAAATGACTTTTGTAGTTTAATGGGGATTACATTGAATTTGTAGATCACTTTGAGTAGTATAGACACTTGAACAATGTTGATTCTGCTGATTCACAACCAGGATATGTTTATAAATCTGTTTATGTCTTCTGTAATTTCCTTCCTCAATAACTCATACTTCACCTTATAGTGGTCTTTCACCTTCTTGATTAAATATATTTCTTCATATTTCATTTTTTTGTTGTTGCGAAAGGTATTGAGTGTTTGATTTGAAATTCAGCTTAACTGTTGTTGATGTATAGGAATGCTGTCTATTTGTGTACACTGACTTTGTAACCTGAGACTTTGCTGAACTTATTAATTCTAGGAGTCTCTTGGCAGAATCTTTGGTGTTTTTTAGATATAAGATCATAAAAACAAAAACACTTTTTCTTTTCGCATTTGGTTACTCTTGATTTCTTTCTCTTATCTGATTGCTGTGGCTAGGACTTTTGGCATTATTTGAATAGAGGTGGGGATAGGGGACAACCTGTTGTGGTGAATTACTTCTTTGATGTGCTGCTGAATTCAGTTTGCTAGCATTTTATTGAAAGAATTTTTAACTATTCATAAAGTATATTGATATGTAGTTTTTATGTTCTTTTTCTGTTTTTGGTATCAAGGTACTATTAGCTTCATGCAATGTGGGAGGTAGATAGGCTGACTTCTCAACGGGGCACTGTCTCAATCCTAGACAGGGCTAGACAGAGGAATGGCTGTGGCTGGGCAATCCCTGGGGATTCTTCAAATCCACTGAAGATGAAAAGAACCTGAAGTCGTTCCCCCCCCCCACACACACACACACAAACCAGACAACAGATGGGAGGGATTAACCTCATTGAATTTGTAGTTAGATTAGGAAACCTGGTTTATTTTCCCTGCATGAATAGAACTAGCTTCTCTCTTCCCCTTTATTTAAATACACCATATCACTGTTTATCAACCCCTACTGCTTACCCAAACTCCCTCTCCCTCTCTCTCTCTTCAGTCTTCCTGGGAACTTGGGATCCTTTAATATATGCGTCTCTGTTGGAAAACAATAAAAACCTTCTGAAGAGAACAGAGAAGTATTGCAGTTTCTCAGTCTTACCCTTGGCCTGAGTTAATGTAAGTCTTCTCCAGGTACTTTCAGATGTTGTTTTAAACTTGTGTATTTTCAGCATTCTTTTTCCCAGCTGGCATTCAAACCAGGTTGGGGTTCATGTGCAAAGACCCCTGACAATACAATAAGGTGAAGAGGATTTCTTCCTTCTCACTATTATGGAATCATTTCTTTGGGATATAGGTACCATAGGTACCATAGGTCTGGTAAAATTTGGATGTGAAACCATCTTTGGAAGATTTTTTTGAATTGCTGCTTCAATTTTGATACTTAGTAGAGTCCTTTCTTTCTGCTTCTAATTAATCTAGTGAGAGGCCTGTCAATTTTGTTTATCTTTTAAAAGAACAACTGTTTGTTTCATTAATCATCTGTATAATTCTATTGTTATTAATTTCATTTACTTCTGCTGTTATCTTATTTCTTTTCTTCTGTTGGGTTTGGGATTGGTTTATTCTTCCTTTTCCAATTCCTTAAGATGTTTCATTTGATTGTGTGATTTGTGATCTTTCTGCCTTTAGAACATAGGCTATCAATTTTCCTTTCAGGACTGCTTTAGTTGTATCCTACAGATTTTGCTACCTTGTGTCCCTTTTATTATATTATTTAGTTCCAAGAATCTTTTGATTTCCATCTCAATTTCCTCCTTGACCCATCTATCATTCAACATAGTTTGTTTAATTTCAATGACTTTGTGTAAAGATGAATGTTTCTTTGATTTATAATTTTATTCCACTGTGGTCTGAGTAGATACACGATATAATTTCTATGTTTAAAAATTTCTGGAGACATGTTTTGTGGTCTAGAAGTGATCAATCTTAAGAAAATGTTCTATGAGTTGATGAGAAAAAGGTATGTATATTAGGTGGTTTGGGGGTTGAATGATCTATAAATGTCTGTTAGGCTCATTTGTTTTAGAGTTCTTGGCAGTTCTTGTTTTAGGGTCCACTGGTTTTTTGGGTTTTTTTTTTGTTTGGTTTTTTGGGGGTTTTTTCTGTGTGGAGGATCTGTCCTATTCTGAAAGTAGGGTGTTGAAATCCCTGGCTAGTACAGTGCTGCTGTTTATCATTTTGTTTAGAATTGCTTTACGAATCTGGGTGCACCTGTGTTAGTGTGTAAATATTTAAACTTGTTATGTTTTCTTATTGAATTGTTCTCTTTACCATCATATATAATAACCATTTTGGTCTTTTTTTTGTTGTTGTTGTTGGTTTGAAGTCTTTTCATCCTTGTCCACTAGTATGGTTTCTCTTCAGCATAGGATATGTGTTATCTCTATTTTCTCCCTGGAACTCCACAGCACTCTCCCCTCAAATCAGTCCATGTACATTTCCTCATGGCCTGAGACCAGCTCTTGAAGTACCCCACAGTCTATGTGTCTGACCTGCTAGTGTGTTTCTCTGTAGGATGCTGTTCCACCAGTAGACCCCAAGTAGAGGGAGATAGGCCTCTCTATCTGTGTGGGCCTCCATCAAGGACATGCTCTCACTATGAGAGAAGCAGCAGCTTGTGAGTTTCTTAGTTCAAGCCACACTCAACTTTGGAGTGAGTAGGGGCAGGCGCAGGAGCTACTGTTTCCACTCAGCCCACACACTTGAGGCATTCAGTTATTATGGGAACCAGGGGCTAAAATAATACAGTCTGAGTGCTGAACCTTTATCCAATATGGTGGTTCTCCAGTGTGAGTGAGGGATGGGGAGTACTTACAGAACCTCACTCCTCAGTGCCCCATCCACACCTTCCCATTAGATATAATCATATGGATTTTCTCACCACCCAAGTCTGGACCTGTAACTTCTCCCCCTTCTTTCCCACCCTACTCTTGTATCTGGGCAACACCAAGTTCAGCCCACTTATCTGTGTTGCCAGCTGGTAATCTTGCCAAACACCTGTAGGCAGAAAGATCACACACCACAGCTGCCACACTCATGATTGTGGACTCAGCTGGATGCATGCCTTTCTACAGAGAAATGGGCTTCTCATCACAAAGCATTCTTATGGTTGCTGTGGGGTGAGGGGTTGTTTCTCAAGCTGGCTTGAGCCAAAATTACTTTGTATGAAGGAGGAAGTAGAGAGGAGAAAGCATCTGGGTATAAGAATGCTGGCTCTCTGTCTCTTGTGGCACTCTCCCATAGGGTGAGAGTTTTGTGTTCCTGTGCTCATTGGGAGCACCCAAGTGGAGAAGAGTAGCCCCCTTTTCTTTCACTGGACCCCAGGCCTCTCTTGATGTGGTCTGTGCCCTGTCCTCTCTTCTCTCTCTTCCTCTTTGTCACCTTTGCAACCTTTCTCAGTGGGGTTTCTGGATGCTGTCTTTCCCTGTGCTCTATATCTGAGCTGCAATTATTCTTTATTCTCTTCAGTCTAACCTTCAGCTGGAACAGCCTCTAGTTGGCCATCTCGGCTCCTTTGATTACAATATTTCAATCTAATCTCTCTGCATTCTACTTTTAGGAAATGTATAATATTGTCCCCCCCCCCTTTTTTAAAGATTAAATAGACTTATACTTTATTTCATCTGTCAAACGTTAGAGAATAGTCAAAACAATCCAAAGCCCTTCTGGGCTTCACATCACTGTTTAAGTTTCTTCCTCTTCTTCTTCCTCTTCTTCCTCCTCCACATCATCTTCATCAGAGCTAAAGGTACCATCGGTCAGGCTGTAGATACAGATGACCTGCTTATTGGAGTGCTTGAGGATGGTGTATTTTCCTTTCTCCAGCTTCATGCACATGTTGATGATGCAGCGCAGAATGCCCCAGGCATTCTCCATGCTTAGGTTGATCTGGCTGGCAAACTGGGCTTGAACTGCTGGGTGCCCAGGATGACATAGTGAAGAGTCTTTCATGTGGTATCAAGACACATAACCAAGCATGAGGTACACAGATCCAGCCAGCAAAGCACAGCAGGTCCATTGGGCCAACTTGTAGCTATTGTTCTTTAGCTCCGTGGCAAAAAAACTTGTAGCTGTTGTTCGTTAGCTCAGTGGCAATGACGGCTCCTCGCTGAGAGTCTAGCTTCTGACGCCAGTCAACACCCTTACAGTGCCTGGAATCCTGCTCATTGAGTGTCTTGATGTTGATGAAGGACACTTCCCCATTGGCTCCAGTCATGACACCATCATGCTCACAATGAACAATAAGGTCAATGTCATCCCCAAGCTTCCACCTGTGATACCAGTATGCAACAGATGCAATCTCATTCTTATCCATGTCTTCTTCCACAAATGGGTTTGGGTTGGGAAAATTGTATCTTTCCTTCCCCATTCTCAGGCACTGCTGGGAGAAACTGTGGTTGATGTAGGTTGCTTCCATGGCCAGTTGCGGAGTGAATTGAAGGAATTACCTTCATCTTGAGGGGGCTCATTGGCTGTCTCTCTCACTGTCAGGAGGTAGAAGTCTGAGTTGCCCCTCTCGTCAAAGAAGAGCGTGGACCCAACTCCCTGGATGACAACATTCCCAGATTACACTGAGCAGGTACAGCTCATCAGTGTGGCCAGGATGGCATCGGTGGCAAACACAGTGCCCTGAGTTTTTGCTAGCTTCCTGATGACAGGGTGGTCTGTGCTGGTGACAGTGTGGAAAATGCGCTTGATGCTCCACAGCAGCTTCTCGCTCCTGGTGGTGAGGCGGTCAAAGGCTTTATTTTAGTATTCCAGGGCCCCACAACACTTGCGTCCTGTGGCTCTGACACTACCAGATAACGCATCTTCATCAACTGAGGAAAATACATTTCTTCTTTCATTTCCCACTCACTACGAACTTCAACTGAAGAGTCTCGAGGTTTCTGTGATTTTTGATCCCATTTTTGCCTAACCTCAAATTGCTTCTGGAATTTTTTCTGTAGTCGTATGCGTTCTCTCTTCTTCTGCTTAGCGCTCTTAGGCAGGGCTTGCAGGTTGAACTGCAACATGTTCTGCCGATCTCTGTCTCTGCCAAGGGTCCACTGCAAATCTCATCCAATTCCACTGGTAGGCAGTCTTCTGTGTGCGTGCAGTATCCACCAGTTGAAAGCTAGTTTCATCCTTCTCGTGGAAATAAGCATATTGACTTCCACCACCAAACTGAGAGGAGTGCATATTTGTGTACATCTGATCTTGGTATGTGGCTCCTGTCCAGTCTGCAACCTTTCCTAGCTGATCTCCGTTGCTGAACGGCTGGTAGGGCATCTCCCAAAACTGTTCGGGAACCACACAGGGACCCCAGCCTGAGGGGTTGTCCTGGATCATAGATGTCATGGACTTCGTCATCTCCCAAAACCTGCAATGACCTTTACCGGCGGATGGCAAGAGGAGATACTAGCTGGAGGCTACGTTACCAGATGCGCTCCATAAACGGGACAGGAGAGGCCAGGCGCACACAGCAGGTGGCGCCATAAACATGCCCCAATAATGCCTTTTTAAACAGTCCTCTTCCCCAAGTTTAAGGTCAAGTCTTACATTTTGTTGTCATGTCTCTTTAGCATCATTTATTTAGAAACTTTTTTTTTTTTTTTTTTTTTTTTTTTTGAGACAGAGCCTCAAGCTGTTGCCCTGGGTAGAGTGTCGTGGCATCACAGCTCACAGCAACCTCCAACTCCTGGGCTAAAGCAATTCTCCTGCCTCTGCCTCCCAAGTAGTAGCTGGGACTACAGGTGTCCACCACAAAGCCCCAATACTTTTTCTACTTTTTTGGTTGCTGTCATTGTTCTTTGGTGGCCCAGGCTGGATTAGAACCCACCAACTCAGGTGTATGTGGCTGGCACCTTAGTTGCTTGAGCCACAGGCACCGAGCCAATATTTAGAAACATTTTAATAGGTTTTGTTTTTTTTTTTACTTTACAACATAGATACTTTTGAAGAATATATCTCCTCCCCCTTTAAATGAACATTCCTCCTTTGCAGTTTGTCCAGTGTTTAATATTGTTTAATATTTAATATTGTATCCTCATAGAATCACATCTTGTGGTACCTAATGTCCATTTAACGTTCTTTTCTGATATTAATTTTGACCATCAAATTGATAATGTTGTGATGGTGTTGTCTGATCCTTCACTATAATAATTACTATGTTTTCCCTTATAGTAAATGGGAAACCAGTGGGGAGACACTCTAAGATCATGCAAATATTCATCTACTCATCAAAAGTTCTTGCTAGATTTAATACTCATTGATAATTCTTACCTGATTCAATGGCTTACACAAGATTATGATGACTTTCTTGAGGTAGAATTTACATGCCATAGAATTTACTTTTTGTACATGGCAAATTCAGTTAATTTTATATACATAGTGTTATGCAACTGTCACCACAATCTTATTTTATTTTATTTTATTTTATTATTTATTCATTTGTTTTGAGACAGAGACTCACTATGAGGGCTCACTATGTTGCCCTCAATCTCGCAGCTCACAGCAACCTCAAACTCTTGGGCTAGGGTGATTTTCTCACTTCAGCAATTCTCTTGCTTCAGCCTCCCAAGTAACTAGAACTACAGGCACGGGCCACAATGCCTGGCTATTTTTTGTTGCAGTTGTCATTGTTGTTTAGCTGGCCCAGGCTAAACCTGGTTTGAACCCGCTGGCCTTGGTGTATGTGGCCAACACTAAGTCCACAAACTAATTTCAGAACACCATCATTAACACAAAAAGAAATTTTGTGCTGAGAGAAACCGGTGTTGCTGGAGTCATGGTGCAGCTGTTTTCTCCAGAAGATAGTGGCCAAGTAACAGCTTCCCTGCAATGGGGCACCGTGAGTCCAGGGAGATAAGACTCCAGGCATTCTGGCTTGTGGGATCTGCCAATAATCATCCCTTTGAGGATACAGGGAGTCAGTGAGACTTCTGGACCCCAAGAGGAGAACAAAAACAGTGGAAACATCTATGGTGCATCTTAGAATGGGTACAGGCGATTGCACTAATGTACACAGCTATGATTTAACAATTAAAAAAAAAATGGAAAAAAGGAAAAAAAAATGTGTACAGAAGTAAGAACTTCCTATTATTATTTGTGGGTTT
>CAUYPK010021583.1:0-30239 GCA_963574355.1 Loris lydekkerianus
ATTAAAAAATGGAGACTTTGCATCCTTTGTATTAACCTGGATGGAAGTGGAAGACATTATTCTTAGTAAAGCATCACAAGAATGGAGAAGCATGAATCCTATGTACTCAATTTTGATATGAGGACAATTAATGACAATTAAGGATGCAGTGGGGGTGAGGGAAGGGGAGAGCAGAGAGAGAAAGGAGGAGGGAGGGGTGGGGAAAGGAAGAGCAGAGAGAGGGAAGGAGGGGGGGGTGGGGCCTTGGTGTGTGACACACTTTTGGGGGAAAGACACGATTATAACAGGGACTTTACCTAACAAATGCAATCAGCACAACCTGGTTTCTTGTACCCTCAATGAATCCCCAACAATAAAAAAAAAAAAAAGAAAGAAAAAAGAAAAATTAGGTGGGTATGATGGCCTATAGTCCCAGGTACTCAGGAGGCTGGGGAAGGAGGATCACCTAAATCCAGGAGCTTGGGGTTACAGTGAGCTATGATAACACCACTGTACTCCAGCTCAGGTGACAGACAGAGGCCATCTGCCAGAGTTACTGATAAAGACGATCAGAATCAGTAAGCACTTGCTGTATACAGTGCAATGCTTCACATATATTATCACATTTAAGGCTACTGGTAAAGATGGAAGAAAGGAAAAGAAAAAAGCTAGAGAAACTGAGTATCTTTTTAAAATGTCATTTATCTTTAAAATGTCTTTTTAAAAATAACTTAGAATTCTTGCGCGATAGATAACATAATATTGGTGTCAGGCGTAGCCGTTTTATAACACAAGTCTGCAAAAGAAAACATTTTGAAGAAAGAAAATACACTATTGTGTCTAGCAAAGTTTGGGTCAAAATCTCAGTTTTGCATGTGTTTGTATTTAGAGAAATAAATCTGTCTTAACAATTCTTTAATCAGTGGCACAATAACTTAGAAGCTGCCATCTGTGGCTTTAATCATCGAAATACTGGGGGGAAAAAACTGATGGCAATCCTGAGGGAAAAGCCCCAGACAAGAAAGCCCAGCAGACAGGCAGAGTGTAACGACCCAATGACAAAAGGACTAGCTGCTCATTCAATCAGCCAAACTAGTTGTTTGGCATTTTTATTTCTGTTAACTAACTATGCATCTCTTTTGTTTCAAAAATGAATCTTTCGGCATCACCCTAACAGATTAAAGAGCTGATAACCTGAGTCTAGGAAGAGAATCCTCCATGACAATTCTTACCTTTTTATTAAGGAAATGGGTCGTCCAAGTCCCCTGTCTGAGAAGCATAACAGTCTGAGAGCTCCTGGACCAATTAACCCAAGTCCTGAGGGCAGCATGCAAATGAAGTCGGCAGCAGGGGCCACCATTCATCCCAGTCCCCAGTGCCCACCTCAACGCCTGGCACACACTAAGCATTCAGATCTCTGCAAAGTCCACGACCGACGCTCCAAGAACTCACTAGAGCATATCAACTCATCAACCGTGCCAAGATCATGACTGCCAAGCAAGGAGAGAGCACAAAATGCCAACAGCCCAAACCTAGAGCTCGGGACAGCATGTGTGACAGGGGCATAACTTCAGATACAAGCCCCACTGCCCGCTCTCCGGAGTGGAGCAGGCAGGTGGGATGTAGACCCCCCAGGGAAAGGAGCACTACAGTTTGGCAGCATCAACAGGTCAGAAGGAGCCCATGAAGGGGACACCAGCAATCCACCTTCCACTATTAAGAGGGACACAGCTGCCCATGTTTCTCCCACCAGATTGGGCTACAAAAGCAGTGGCCTCTAAGTCTGATGCAGGCTTTTTAAGTTCCCCTGCCATCACGCTGCCTGTCTGCAGCCTGCCATGAATCACTGAACACAAGGGTGACGGTAATAATACCAAGAACAAAGACTGCATACGGAGTTCAAATGATGTGCTAGGAATGCTTCGGAGTATTTTAACATATGTACATACAAACTAATGAGGATGAAGTTCTCTTTCTAAGGAAACTCTAACATTGACTGAAATGTCACTGTTGTTGAACCTGGGTGTGAATATAGCAACCTGCTTGGCAAAATGAATATCTGTCTTTCATCTTTCTAAAAATTCCACTCTCCTTCCAGAGAGAGGCTCCTAAGAAGTCCCAGTAGGAAATCATTCCCTCACTGGAGACTCTACCTGGAAAAGAGATTTAAAAATGAAGCAAAGCAGATGGTTAAAAGATTCTCCAATGTCTCTTAATGGGACCACACCTACGGTGCATCTTACAAGGGTACATGTGAAATCTACTAGGTGTAGAATACAAATGTCTTAACACAATAACTAAGAAAATGCCAGGAAGGCTATGTTAACTAGTGTGATGAAAACATTTCAAATTGTATATAAAACCAGCACATTGTACTCCATGATTGCATTAATGTACACAGCTATGATTTAATTAAAAAAAAAAAAGAAAAAGAATGAATGAGAAGTAATGAAGTAGCTCTCACCAAGGAAACAGAACTGTACACAAAGCAAGTTACCAAACTTAGAAGCCCCTGATCTTTTCCTGAATCAGATAACTGCTTTGATAGGTGAACCCTTTTATGCTCTTTCCAAGAAGGATGCCTTTGCATTTCAGCACGTATATTACATATGAGGGCAACGAGACTCTCCAAAGACAAATGCAAAGCTATGCCCAGTCTGTCTGTCAGCATGGGAATCAGTGGTAACAATGTGCCCCACCTGGCGTATTTCATGCCCCAGTGCAGATGGGATATTTGAAAAATGTTGACAACACTAATCAGTGACCAAAGGAGCATGAGACAAACTGCTGTGGCGAAAGATGATTTTAACGTTGGATCCACAGGCCATTGGTGGCTCCCAGACGATGCACTTTGCAGGTAAAGAGCTATCCTGGAATGCAGAGGTTGATATCTGAGACGGCCTCCATGAAGTCTGTCCATAAGCCTCTGGGAAGCCCCACATTCACAGTCCTGGGCTGAGGGCTGTGGAGGACGTAAGTGCAGAGAGTAAAAGGTAGGACAGCTACTGGGCCACCGATCTAGGGACAAGATGCAGCAGTCAGGAGCCTGGGCCCTGCCTGTTTAGGTGGCTCACTCGCCCTATCCAGGCCCAGTACCAGGGGACACCGGCGTGATTAAAACACACATGCCAGCATGACATTTACACTTAGCAGAAGGTCACAGATGTGTGAGAACTTCCCTCTTCCCGCCGTTCAGAGGAAGGAAATTCCACAAGGTGGTGGGAGCGCGGACAGCAAATCAGTACACAAACCTCAAAAGTTGCTCATCTACAGGCCTCATTGAGAAGCACGCATTAAATAGACTGCGTTTGTAAAACGTCAAGCGTTCTCATGGATTACTCCTTCCAGGTCCCTAAAGAGACTCCAGCAGGCTCCCTGCTCTTCTTACGCGTGCCTGAATCTCAGAGAAGTGAAGTGACCTGCCTCAGGCCACACAGTAAGTCAGCAGAAGAGCTGAGATGACCTCCAAGCAGCAGCGACAGACCCTGCCACACCCAACATCTCAGCCCAGCACTGGCCTGAGTTACGTCACGCTCTTCAGTGACAGAAAGGCCCGAGAATGCTGCATCCTTACAGATGAACTAGCCTGGCTTCCCGACTCTGTGGCCGTCTACTCAAGTCCATGTAAAGTGCAGAAAGGGGCACGCAAAATAGCCCACAGGGAGAGGCCACTTTCTCACAAGTCAACCCGATCAGTCTTCTGGTCCTTTCTCTTCTCTCCTGGATCATGGGGTCCTCCTCCATCAGGAGGTCTTCCCCTCTCAGGTAAACAAACAGCCTCCTCTCCCACCGAGCTGTAGCTACCCCACGCACGCCCCCCCCCCCCCCCCCCCGAGAATAACTCAGCAGAGAAACATTCACCCTGTCTGAGCAAGTCTTTGTTCAGGTATTATCAACACTGCAAGATGCTTTCTGAAAAGCATCAGAAGGTTTATACCCAGTTTCCAGGAGGTGAAGTTTATTCTTAGCAACCAGTCACAACCAGGCCCAGGGCTCTTCCCAAATGTGCTCCCTTCCTCAGGCCTTATTCTCTAGAATCATGACAGCTAATCAGACTAGCATGTACATGATGTAGCCACAGCCCTCACCGTCCAATAGAGAACAGTGCGACGGCAGCCCCCCCTTGGCAGGTGCTCACTGGCTGAAAAGACCCTAAGAAACCATCCACTCCAATGCAGCTTTTTTCAGCCATCAGCAAAATGGACCCAGGACCACTATGTAGCTCCCCAAACCACCCAATGAGGGGCACAGTGTAGATCTGCCACCAGCCCACCCCCTGAGGAGGTGCGGCACCTGGGGGTGGGTGCAGCAGTGTGACTGGCACATGCATTGCACACAACGAGCAGTGGCTGTAATTTTTACACAGCTTTGCTTTTTACCTTTTATGCCAGCAGGCCGATCAGTGTGACAAACACTACAGAGCGGTCACACACAGGGAAGCCGGAGCACAGACAGGCTGAGTAACCTCTCAAACACACGGTGACTCAGCAGCCGTCACCCGGAGCCCCCGCTTCGCAGCCCCTGGGCCCTGCCCCACCTGTGGGCCCCGATGCCCCGCTCCCCACGCTGCTCTGCTGTTGTCATCCTTGGCAAACACTGGTGTATTGTTACCAAGACCGGGTCAGACGCTGCGAGAAGACACTTGCAGGGAGGCAACAGCTCCACGCGGAGCAGGTGGAACTTGGGAAGCAGCCAGTGGCTAATCACAGTAAGACAAACTTCATTTAAGTCTCCCTCTATTTTATGGTTCCAGTTGTTTACCTGCTGGTTTCTGCAGGTTAGCGAGGAATGAGCTTTGATCCCGTTCCAGTACCAACACCACCGTTTGCCCTCAGCTTTCAGCAGAGGAAACTCAGCAAGCAGAGCAGTCAGGAATGAGCCCCCACGCCAGGTCCCCAGGGGGCCAGAAATCCTTCCCATGAGCAGTCTGGCACCTGAAGTTCACGTTTCACTTGGCCCCAGAGGCCTAGCATAGCTGTTTATTTCTTATGTGTTGGACTTACATCTCCCAGGGATGGACAGAAACCTCTGGAAGACAGAGCTACTCAGTAAACATTGTGGGTGACAATAATGATGAGGAAATGACAATGGAACAAGGAGGGTGACAAGCTCCCAGGCCTGGGCGGCTCTGGATTCACCTCCATAGAACAAGTGAAGAGGGAGAAGCCTCTGCCCACCAGCCCATAGAGCACACGTCCACTCCTGTCTTCCGCCATCTGAGCAGCGGCCACTGAGATGTTTCCAGATATGGGAAGCTTCCATGGGAAGTCCCGCTCTCATTCCCAGCCTTCCTCCAAGCTGCTACGGAACAAGGCTTTTCACATAATGAGCTCCTGAAGAGCAACTCAGTAAGGACAAAAATTTACCGACAAAAGAAAAAACATTCCCTGGTCTCTTCTCCCAAGTTGAGAGGTGAGCTGAGACTATTTCAGAGACCTGCCCATGGATTCACTGCGGGTGCAGATATAATCTGTCAGTCCACATGGATCCTGTAAAAAGTCAACCAACTTCACCAAAGACTCATCAAGGGGGAAAGGCTAAAACCTGCTCGTCAGGAGCAAGGAACACGAGGCTCAGCACTGCAGCCCTCCAGGCTAACCCTGGCCTTGGCCTCCTCATCTGGACACTGAGACTGCAGGGCTGTGCAAAGCAACGGCCCCTTCCAAACTGAACATTCAACATCTGCCTCTGAGTGTCCTGAGGCAAGGTGGATGTCCCCTTCATGTTTGCAGTTAATATACACCACAGACCTAGGTTATATGGAATCAAGTAAGATTTTATGCCCCCAAATGTTGGTAGTATTCCTGGTCTGCATCAGTGGTGAACTGGGAGCCCAAATTCTATCATAAATTCACTGGCCATTTGAAAAGAAGGATCTTGGATTTCACGGATTGAGAAATCTGAGACCCTAAGAGGTCAAACAGCTTGCTCAAGGTCACACAATTGGGAAGGGCATTCCAAGTGCATGGTCTTTCTAGGGGAGGGTGGGTTGGAAGGAGGAAGTGCAAGCTGCCGGACACTAAAGACGAAAATTAAAAAAGGAAGAAAGACCTCCAGATGACGACTTGAAGTGACTCATTTAAGCTCTAATGCCTCCCCGTTTCTACTTCTCAAGGACGTGTTTCAGCCATCTGCTACCCTTAAGTACCATGAAGAAATGGGTTATGTGAAACCAAAGAGCCACCATGTCTAATAGTTTAGAAATTGCTATTCTATGGGTTAAAAAGAGAGAGAGAGAAAGAGAAATATTAGTTGTCCCATCAAAAGAGAAAAAGGAATTTTTCCATGTCCCTAGATTTTTTTTTAAACTGGATTGTGGGCGACACCTGTGGCTCAAAGGAGTAGTGCTCCGGCCCCATATGCTGGAGGTGGCAGGTTCAAACCCAGCCCTGGCCAAAAACCTCAAAAAAAACAAACAACAAAAACAAAAAAACTGGTCTGTCTGTGAGATTTTACATATGTAATTTGCAACTGCCTTTAAGAATATCTTTTCTAATTCTCAGAAAAGCAATGTGTAAGTGAGCTTGGCAACACTGCCTGTGGTCCTCCCCGTACAACACATAGTCACTGGGGCTGCTCAGGCCTTGTCAGCAGGTTGCAAAAAGCTGTGTAACTGCACCAAAAAGAAAACATACAGGTGACAGGATGTACAAAGTGTGTCTGAGAAAGGGTGGGTGAGGATTGGGGAGGGCTCTTTCAAAGGTGAACTCACAAGCCTGACCCTGTTTCTGATTTCATTTTCAGTGGGTTTCACACAGCTCTGGTCAGGAAACTCAACAGGAGCTTTCCGAGACTTCTCCCAAGGACACTGGCCACAGCGAAGCTGGACACTGAACTGATGGTGGCTGGTGGAGGAATGAATAGAGTGTGTCTTAGTCCATTTTGTGCTGCGGTAACAGAATATCTGAGACTGGGTAACTTATAAAGAACAAATAACGTATTTCCTGAGCAAGTAACATACTTCCTCATAGTTCTGGGGGCTGGGAAGTCCAAGATCAAGACACCGGCATCTGATAAGGGCCTTTGGGCTGAGTCACAGCCTGGTGTAACGCAGCACATGTGAGAGAGAGCAAGGAGGCTGAACTCATCTTTTTATAAGGAGCCTACTCTCAAGATAACAGCACTAATCCACTCACGAGGGCTGTGCCCATGACCTGATCCCACGTCTTAAAGGTCCCACCTCTCAGACCGCTGCATCAAGGATTAAGTTATCAACACTTGACCTTGGGGGACACATTCAAACTACAACAGAGGGAATGTCTCTAGACCTTTGAAACAGAAAATAGTGTTTAGGGTTTTGCTAAGAAACTGTAGTTGTTATGTTTTAAGCCACGCTCCTAAAGAGTGCAAACCTGAAAAGGGTGTAGCATTCCCTTAAGAGCGTGGCTGCCTCCACAGCTCCCCACACACAGCACCTCCCAGAAGACACTGGCAGCAAAGGGTACGACCCCCCGGGAGCATCAAGAACAGCTCCACAGAAAATGATAGGCTACACCTTCGGACCTGAAATCAGTAAAAAGGGAAAACATGTTTTCTTCCTCTAGAGCTAAAAACCTGTCACTCTTATAATACTCTTTCAGAGATCTCTGCAAATATCTTTCAACAGAAATTGCTCAGGCCTAAAAAGTCTGAGCTCATCAGTTCAGGCAGGATGCATTTTAAAAGTAAGTCATCATTCAAAAAGAATGTGTTATTTTTCCTTTAGCACAAGGGAAAGCCTCTCCTCCCTTTGTCATAGAACTGCCTTTACCGGCTCCCTGTGACCCATGAGGAAATTCCAGCGTTTTGCTCTGGAAAGTTACAGTGCCTGGTTAGTTTCGGGTACAAGGTCTAGTAGAAATTATTGTATGTTTACTATGCGCCTGGAACTGCTAGTTATCTTTTCTCTACATCACATATGTAAGCTTATGAAATTCTAGAAATAAACTTAATCATAAAGAAAACCCATTGCTACAGTAAATGCTTTAAAAATCATCTCGGTAACATTGAATGATGTAGAAATATTAAAAGAAAAAAGCAGGACTTAAAATTCTGCATTCAGTATTATCAAAAACAATTTTAAAGTGCATGTAATTTAAGAATAAATGGAAAAACTAAACAGTCTTATAATGATTTTTTAAAAAATTAATTAGTAAACAATTGACACACTAATAACCCATATGTACAAATGTCTATAGGCAGATTCTACCAAATTTCATCAGCTTAATCTTATGTAAACACCTCTGGAGTATAAAAAGAGGAAACATCCTCCAAGTCATTTGATAAGACCAGTGTAATTCTGAAAGCAAACCAGATAAGGATAGCACAAGAAACAAAAATTATAGGACACTTTTACCCAGATATGAAACAGAACACAGGTATGACAATTTTAGCAAGTCAAACCTAGTAGTGTATTTTAAAATAACAATAATAATAATGACCAAAGCATCTTTAATGCAAATAATACAAGAATAGTTAACCATCAGAAAATCTCTTTGCACCCCCATTAACATAGTAAGGACAAAAATTATTATCACCTCAATAGATGCAGAGAATTGATTTCATAAAATTCAATTCACATCCATGAATTTAAAAACATTACCAAATTGGGACAAAAACTTCCTTCCTTCTTTTTTTTTGGAGACAGAGTCTCACTATGTCACCCTCAGTAAAGTGCTGTGGCATCACAGCTCACAGCAACCTCCAACTCTTGGGTATAAGCAATTTTCTTACCTCAGCCTCCCAAGCAGCTGAGACTACCAGCGCTTACCACAATGACCAGGTATTATTTTTGTTGTTGTTGTTGTTGTCATTGTTGTTTAGCAGGGCCAGGCGGGTTCAAATCTACCAGCCCCGGTGTATGTGGCCGGTGGCCTAACCACTGAGCTACGAGTTCTGAACCAAAACTTCCTTCCTTTGATAACAGATATCCCCTCATATACACAGCAAACATCACACTCAACAGTTAAATAACAGACGCATTTCCTTCAAAATTTAGGACTGACCAGGATGTCCACTGTCACTATTTCTATTCAACATGGTACTAGGGAACCTGGCCAGAAGAGTATCACAAAAATAAAAATAAATACAAGGAATAAGCATTGAAAAGGTCATAACACAAAATTTAAGAGGATCCACAAAGTGTTAGACTTAATAAAAGACTTAATAAAAGAGGTTAGTTTGTTGTATATTTCACTGATAATATAAAAATCTATTCAAGTCAACAGTAATCGATGAAAAAATTTTCTAATTTTTTGGAAGAATAATCCATTCACAATGAGCAAACAGCTCTAAAGTACTTAGGAAGAATTCTAACAAAATTTATTAATGCCTTTCCAGAGAAATTTATAAACATTTACTGAAAGGCAATAAAGAAAATCTAAATAAAGAAAAAACTATAATATGTTCAAGGATGGGAAGAGCAAATATTTTTAAAGATGTGAACTCTCCTCAAATGAATCCACAAATTCTAAACAATTCCAGTAGAAAAAAGTTCATATTTTCTCTTGTTTACAGAACTTTACATGCTTGTCAGAAGAGCCAAAAAAAAAAAAAAGGGGGGGGGGGCAAAGGGGAGCCACATATGCTGTTAAATATTAAAAGTTATAAAATGATAATAAAATGGTGTGTTGGGTGGTGCCTGTAACTCAGTGGGTAGGGCGCCAGCCACATGCACCGAGGCTGGTGGGTTCAAACTCAGCCCAGGCCAGCTAAACAACAAAATAGCCAGGCATTTTGATGGGCACCTATAGTTCCAGCTACTTGGGAGCCTAAGGCAAGAAAACTGCGTAAGCCCAAGAGTTTGAGGTTGCTGTGAGCTGTAACGTCACAGCACTCTAATGAGGGTGACATAGTGAGATTCTGTCTAAAAAAAAAAAAAAGTGTGGAATTTAGTGTCAACCAGTGAGATGCAAACTTCATGAGAACTGCGTATGCCAGAGGACGTTTCACAGGTCTCGGAGGATAGGATGGACTGTTCGATAAACAGGGGAAGAAACAATTGGATACCTTAATGCCAAAAGGTGAAATGAGATCTGTTCCTTTCACCAGTCACAAAAATAATGTCCAAATAGATTATAGTCTTAAGTACAAAGAGAAATTTGTTAAAACTATTAGAGAAAAATGGTGAAAAATAAGGAACTACCTTTATGAACAGGGTAGGAAGGGAAGTTTTTAGACATGCCAACACAATTATAAAGCATTGAAGAAAAATATATTGCTGCTTTTATGGATAAAAGACAATAGAAATACAGATGGGGGGAAGAAATACATATTGGGAGAAGATATGTGAAATGAACATTACTGTGTAGAACAAAGTTACCATTAAGCAGGTAACTTTGTGGTAACAAAGACCTGCTTGCAAGCTTGGCCCTTCGCTGGTATTGCGTAAGCCCAAGAGTTTGAGGTTGCTGTGAGCTGTGATACCACAGCACTCTAATGAGGGTGACATAGTGAGATTCTGTCTAAAAAAAAAAAAAAAGGTGTGGAATTTAGTGTCGACCAGTGAGATGGTCTAGGGATCTTAGATTTCTGGAGGGTTCCCACCATTCCCAGAACTGATACCAGTGACTTGCTGTGTCTAAACTATTTGTACAAATAATGTGTTTTATGCTGAACATCTGGTTTCCTCCTGAGAGTCTGGAATTTTGGTACTTGACAGGAAAAGGCTGCCTACTTCACTAGCCCCCAATAAAAACCCTGCTCACCAAGTCTCTGCTGATCTTCCCTGGTAGACAGTATTTGATGCTGGGGAAATTAAGTGTGTTCTCTGAGACTCCACTAGGAGAAGACTTCTGGAAGACTGCGCTTCGGTTTCTTCTGCTGTTTGCTTCTTCTGCCTTTTACTCTTGCTAATTTGCTTTGAATTTGACTCTGGGCTGAGTCCTGTGAGCCTCCTAGCAATTCACCAAACCTTAGGGTGCTCTTAAGAGTCACGTGCACAAGTGGTACAAAAAATGTTTATTATGCCATTGTTTGTGATATTGGCACATTAGGAACTACCTTGGTGTCTACCCAAAAAATAGCTAAGTAAATCACGAAATAGGCATCCATTAGAAAGTTAATCTACCAAAGTTATACCAAATCTAAAAACCTATATTTAATATACCAAATCAACAGATAAATCTTGAAACTCAAGTTTGCAACTGATATGCTACCTACCATATTGAATGATTTAAAAACCTATAAAACATACAGTATTATACTTTACTATTATATAATACTCCTACCTACAAAGATACACAGGAAACCATAAAAGCACACAAGACTAACGTCAGCTCTCCTCAGAAAAGAAGAAAAAGCAATGGAATGAAAAGAAGGGGGAGGCTCGGCACCTGTAGCTCAAGCGGCTAGGGCGCCAGCCACATACACCAGAAGTGGCGGGTTCGAATCCAGCCCAGGCCTGCCAAACAGCAATGACAACTACAGTCAAAAATAGCCGGGTGTTGTGGCGGACGCCTGTAGTCCCAGCTGCTCAGGAGGCTGGGGCAGGAGAATCGTGGAAGCCCAAGAGCTGGAGGTTGCTGTGAGTCCTGTGACATCACAGCACTCCACCGAAGGCGATAAAGTGAGACTCTGTCTCTACAAAAAAAAAAAAAAAAAAAAAAAGAAAGAAAGAAATATTGAACAATAAAAATAATAATGCAAAAAAAGTAACATTCACATTGTCAGGTAAGAGTATGTCTACTATAGAATGCTTTGACTCTGAGGTTCAGTATGGAGTCATCAGTTAACTTCCTATCATTATTTTTTTCCCCAAAATTGGATTTAATTTTGACCAAAGTACATTACTTAAACATTAATTTTTAATTCAACTTGTTACTATATGTTGTTTAGGATATTGCATCCTCATTTATAAGTGAAATATGTTTGTAATTTCCCTTTATCATAAAATATTTTTTCCAATTATAATATCAGGTGTATCCAGATGAAATAGAACGATTTTGAAGTATTTCTTCTTTTTCTGTTGTCTATACGATTTGGCATGATCTGTTTTTTGAAATTATCTTTTATTTTTATTTATAAATATTAGTTGTCTATTTTTTGAGTCTATGGTTTTTTTTTATTTTCTAAGGAAATCTGCAGGAGTTCTCAGGAGACAGAAAATCTCCATATAAGTTCCTCTACCCTGGCTGGCAGTGTGCAGGTGGCAGGATGCCTGGAGTCCTCAGAGCTCCAGCAATCTTCCTCAAAAAGTATGGGAAGCCGAAATGCCCCACATGGGCAGACACAGTCAAGCTGGCTGAGCACAGAGAGCTTGCTCCCTACAACAAGAACTCGCTCTACATACGAGCTGCCCCCACAGCACGGCACCTGTCCCTCCAGGGTGGTGCCCGGCTTGGCTCCATGACCAAGATCTCAGGGGGACATCAGAGAAACGTTTTGCCCAGCCACTTCAGCTGAGGCTCCCAGAGTGTAGCCCACCGGATCCCCCAAGCCCTGGAGGGGCTGAAAATGATGGAAAAGGACCAAGATTCAGGCCACAAACTGACACCTCAGTGATCTGGACAGAATCACTGGACAGGTGGCAGCTGCCAACAAGGAGCATTAGAACCAATGATGCTGGGTTAATAAATTGCCTCATTCAAAAAAGAAAATATCTCTACAAAGGCTACTTCAGTAAGTATGAGAATAGAACACAGGACAGGTATTCACAACCCAATGACTAGTTTCTGCTTGGGGGTGCAAACAGATTCATGCCTGACTTTCCGGATGCATCTATTTCCACGGGAGCCTCTCTATGCATCCAAGATACTGGCTGAGATCTCAACCAGAAAATAGGAAATAAACTCACAAGTCAAGTTCAGTTTCAATTATTTGAGGGCTAATCCTGCGTTAGCTTAAAGAGAGATTTTATGAGGAAGTTTAACCATAAAAGCAACCAAGTGTTATCTAAGCTTGTGGTGAAGGACACACGAGCACTTCAAGCTCATTAGAATTTAGTTCTTGGCAGTAACAACTTTCATCCCGGCAGGGCAGGCAAAAGAGAGTTTCTTTGATAATGATTAATAACTAGAGAATTTGGTTAGTTTCCAAGTTCAAGAAATCGCCAGAGTTCAGTCTCTGACCAAATACATACATCTTCATATGTGAAAAGCTGTTCAGATGCAGTTACAGAAGCAGGAATCTAAGAAGCCTAAAAGATAACGTGCCTTCCCGGAGTTGGGAGAGTGCCGAGGGCCTTCAGCGATCCAGGGCTGAGCACTAGCTCTCAGACCTCTGAGGACAGTCCCTCCCAAGGTCCTTCCACTGCCAAGACACAACTCCAACTAATACTACCAAAGTTCCCAAGCAGGTCACAGAGTCTCCATTGATGTGCTCAATTATTTGGGGTAGAAAAGAATACTACCAGCATTTTTATCACAGGGAGAAAAAAAAAACAAAACCAGTATCTCTTAGCTGTAAGCCTCAGACTCATCAAAGCTGTTAAAAGCATATAAGGAGGCCATTTGAATGTGCACGGCCTGTTGGCACTGTTGGTGGTGTAACTAACAGAAGTAGTCCCCCCTTATCTTCCTACCCCTCAGTGAGACTGCAGCCTGGAACCATGGCTGACACAGGCTCTGGTGAGCTGAGGGCATCCGCTAAGACATCGCCCTGCAGAGAAAGTTCAGAAAGGTTCATGAAGCAAAGAGAAAAGGCAGGGGGTTCTGCAGGATGTTGGGATTAAACAGTGGTCACAGCTGGGGCTCCTCCCTCGGTCCTCCTGGCTTCTCCAAAACAGATAAATCTTCACTATGCTAGAGAAAGGAGCCCACACTCTAAGAGATGGCTGATCTTTCTTCACTGTGTTCTTCTTAATGATTTTCACATGAAATCCAAAATCCAGTGTCCAGCCTTCAGGATCCTGCAAGTCCTCCTCACTATCCCTCAGCCCCACTCCCCAATACTTTTTTTTGAGACAGTCTCATTCTGTCACCCTGAGTAGAGTGCTATGGAGTCACAGCTCACAGCAACCTCAAACTCTTGGGCTCAAGCAATCCTCTTGCCTCAGCCTCCCAAGTAGCAGGGATTATAGATGTGCACCACTACACCTGATGAGTTTTTCTATTTTTAGTAGAGATGGGATCTCACTCTTACTCAGGCCAGTCTCAAACTCATGAGCTCAAGCAATCCACCCACCTTGCTAGGATTACATGTGTGAGCCTCCATGCCTGGCTCCCATTACTCTTGTAAGCAACTGCTGCCCAGATAAATCACTGCAGTGACAGCTCAGAACTTCGACCCACCTGTGCCCTGCTCCTCATGCAAAATGTCAGCCTCTCTTCTCTCTCCATCCACCTGTCCTACCTCAAAAATTCAGTGACTTTATATTCCCCAATCAATTAAAATTTTTAATACTTACTAAAATTTTTTCTTTGTTTGTTTAGCTGGCCAGGGCTAGGTTCAAACCCTCCACACTTGATGTGCATGGCTGGTGCCATAACCACTGTGCTATGGGTGCCGAGCTTAAAATTTTTAATACTTACTCACGCAGCCATAGTGGCAGGCACCATAAGGAATAAAGAAGGAAAAGAAAATAGTTTATACTCTGGAGCGGTCTGGCCGTATCTTTGCACTCCGGCCCCTCGGTACCTGTGTTCTAACATCAGTGCCAATGTGCTGACGTGTTGCTATTTTAAGTTTGGGTGTGTGATGTGTGTGTGTGCAATGGAATTCTTTTGTCTTGTAACCATAGAAAAGGCCCAAATTTTTGTTTGGTGAAGTTTTGATGTTCACAATGTTTAACAACTTTTGTGGCATGAGCATCAATCAATCAAGATGGATTCCTCTATGACCATGGGAATGGGAGTCTCTGGGCAGAGGGTCTGTCTATCTCCCTACTAGATTATAAACCAGCTAGACTCTGGAGTAGCTCCTGAAGACCCCCTGCTGAGTAGGTGTGAACTTGTTAGCTGCTGATTTTGGGGAGCTCCCTGAGATCCTAGAGGCAGGGTTTGGGTGGTGAGGGGACTCAGACCCCAAGCAACAGTTCTTGACCAGCAAGCATGGCAGTGTCAATATTTTGACAACCAGCATGCCTATACATAAGCGTAGCAGCTGAATATGAGCCTGGCTATTGATGCTACTGGAAGCTGATGAAGATAATAGCATCACGCACGTATCCCCAGATAGACTAATGACTCTGAACAGCACACCTTGGTCAGGTGGCATCTCAGTGGCCTGGGCTAATGCCCAAAAAGCACAACTTTGCTGTGAGGGTTATTTCAACAGTGATATTCGAAGAGGCAAAAATTTCAAAGCTCTATCTTGAAGTCCTTTATTCTGCTGTCAATATTAAATCCACAGTTAGCCCAGAAAGCCACACGATTACTCTGCAAAGCTTTCAGAGATCTGCAGTCTGGATTGAGCCAGGTGTGTAAATAAATCCCTACCTTCTGCCCTGAGCCATCAACATGTATTCCAGGAAACCGAACTCTGACCTAGTGTCACCCCACCCAGAAAGGGCAATGGCAAGGCCCAGCATCCCCCAAACTCTCCCTCTTGGGGCTTAACTGAGAGGAGACAAAAGTACTCACTGTCAAGGGCTCTGATCATCACTAGACCACCTGCTTGGTATCTTGGGGTTACAGACTGTGATAGACAAATTAGGCAGCTAGGGACAAAGGCTCAGACAGACACCAGACGAAGCCAGGGATGGCTTTGGCATCTGCAGACTTCCAGTCATCCCATCCAGGCCCCATCTGTTAAATAGTCAATAATCTCCATCAAGTTGTTATTTTATCCTTAGTTTTTCATCAGCCCTCTATTAAGGTTCATATGCTCTCTGTGTAGAATTCTACAGCTTACACATCTTTTTTAAAAAATGAATCTCACTCAGTAGTGAGGTGACTAAAAATTCTTGAGAGTTAAAACAATTTCATCCTCTTTTCACCTGATTTCATTGCCTCTGACTTACAATGATGAAAGGATCATCATTCTAAGCCCCTCTCCAGATCAACTAATAGAAGGACGAAAGGAATTGGGCGGCGCCTATGGCTCAAAGGAGTAGGGCGCCAGCCCCATATGCCAGAGGTGGCAGGTTCAAACCCAGCCCCGGCCAAAAACTGCGAAAACAAAAAGCAAACCAACAAAAAAAGAATGGAAGGAATCATCCATGGGGATAACAGAAGCATCAAGCCAATGATATTCAACCAGGGTGGCATGGCACATTGCTATGCTGGGAGAGGATCTTAGGTGTGCCATGAAAAACTTTAAATATCATTAATGAAATTATTTTCAAAATAAGTTCAAAGCACAGTAAGTGTATTTTTTTACCTTTTTTTGATCAGCATAATTTAAGTGTGCCACAGAAGTTTAACTAGAGGTTCAAGTGTGCTGTGAGATAAAAGAGGTTGAAAAACAGTGTACCAAGATCTCAGAGACCACCCCACAAAGAAGCAGCTAGCGGGTTAACACCTGAGGCGGCATCCACATCCAAAGCAAATTGCTGTGTGCATGTGCATGTGTGTATACGTGTGTGTTTGTATGTATGTGTGTGTGTCCCCTCTCACCAACATTTTTATATTGTTTGGAATCTGGTTATGACGAACACCTACAACCTCATGTAAGAATACAGAGAACGCAAGAATGATACTGGAGGTCAGGGGAGGGGTCTCTTGTCACTTTATGTGTTCTGTGACATAAACGTCCCCTTCATTCTCCATGCCTGCCTCACTCTGTAACTTGGCTAAACACAACAGGATTGGTCTGAACTAGTCCTATGGCCAACAGCAAAAGACTTCCCTGACTGCGGCTGAAGCTTATGGTGCCGTTTACATAGTTAGATAACTTCAAAATGCAGAATGTTCATCCTCTAATGTATGTTACCAATCCTATGATCATGGAACTGGATATCAGAACATCATGCAAGGTGTCAGTCTACGTTCCTCAAGAGACTAACATGTCTTGGACTGTCAGTAATCAAAAAAAGAAATGGGGCGTGGCACCTGTGGCTCAAAGGAGTAGGGCACCAGCCCCATATACCAGAGGTGGCAGGTTCAAACCCAGCCCCGGCCAAAAACTGCAAAAAAAAAAAAGAAAGAAAAGAAAAAAAAGAAAGAAATGGGCAAAAAATTCGGAATACTTAAGGCTTTACTTCTTAGTTAAGACACTCAAAAAGCATAAACCATATACCAAAGAATAGGGTAAATGTGGCTACACTTAAGTCAGAAACTTTTGCACACAAAATACTTTAAATGCAGTAAAAAAACCAAGCACAGACTGGGAGGAAAAACATCCCACAAACATAGAAAATGAACAATTATTATTCAGAATAAATAAAGAACCTCTGCATCAGTAAGGACCAGACCAGCATTAACAGAGCAAAGGAAATGAACAGGTTGTAGCAGGGAAAATCCCAATTGGCCTCCACAGAGATGATCGCTCTTCCTAGGGATCAAGGACAGACCCGTTAACAATGAGACACCCGTGTGATTGATAAATATTTAAAGTTTGATAAAAGCAAGTGTTGGCTAGGGAGAAACAGGATGTCCACTGGAACCACCACTTTGGAGAGCAGCTTGGCAAATACGAGTAAAACTGAACGTAAGCACAGCCTCTGACTTGACAGTTTCTCTCCCTATGCTCTAAAAAATACAGGTGACTTCTTTGTAGTTGCAAAAGAAGACACACACAAGAATACCATTCCTGAAGAGGGAGAGATAGGGAGACGTGGGAAAGAGCCTCAGCTCAGTCTTCATGTTTCAGTTCTCCCCACCCCCCAGACAGGGTCTTGCTCCGTCTCCCAGTGGAGTGCAGTGGCATGATCATCGGTCACTGTAACCTCAAACTCCAGGGCTCCAGCGATCCTCCTTCCCCGACCTCCTAAAGCACTAAGATTACTGGTGTGAACCATCAGACTCAGCCCCATTTCAATTCCTTAAAATGGGATCTAAAGTAAATATGATGTAGTGTTTAGATCTAATAAAACTTGTAATGAGCTTAAATATTTAAAAACTGATGCTATTTGGGCAGCACCTGTGGTTCAGTGGGTAGGACGCCAGCCCATATACCGAGGGTGGCAGGTTCAAACCCGGCCCCGGCCAAACTGCAACAAAAAATAGTCGGGCGTTGTGGTGGGCACTTGTAGTCCCAGCTACTGAGGAGGCTGAGGCAGGAGAATCACCTAAGTCCAGGAGTTGGAGGTTGCTGTGAGCTGTGATGCCACAGCACTCTACAGAGGGCAATCATGTAAGAATCTGTCTCTACAAAAAAAAAAGAAAGAAAGAAATTAAAAATTGATGCTATTCTAAATCTAACAGTCAAGGCATTTTTCCCTTTTGTTTCCCAGGAAAAGACAGATATCCCAGGCAGAGGAAGGGCACCATGAAAAGCACAGAGGTTCTAGAATATGTGGGAATTTCAAGGAATAGCGAGTGCATCTTGAGTGGCTGGAGATGAGGCCAGCCAGGTGAGGGCCACCTGAGGAATGTGGCCTGAGCTCATGCCACAGGCAAATGGGAGCCACCAGGGCAAGTGATAACCAAGATGCTGCCCCTGGCAGGGCACTGCTGCTGCTGCTGCTGCAAAGCTCCTGCCTGGCAGAAAGAACAGCAGCCAGCTGAGAGCTGCTGTGGACCCTGGACAGGGCCGTGTGGGCTTCCTGTAGGTGTGTGCAGTGCCCAGGACTACACAGGAGGACACAGGGTGAGTTCCCAACTTCCGGCTGCAAGGAAAGAAGGTCTGGACCAGCGTTTATCCAGGCCTGGATGGGGCCCTGCCAGTGCCCTGGGCACCCTTCTCCCACCCCAGTGCCCAGATTGCCCCTGCTGCTTCCTCTCAGTCTCCGAGCACAGCAGAGGCTCCAGAGCAGTCCCCAGCCTTCTCTCACTTTGAAATGGGCAACCCTGGACTGCGGCTCTCCTGCCAACATGGTATCCGGAAAACCGGTCCAGCTGACTCCCTTTGGCCAACTGAGTACCCAAAACCCACCAGCTGCCCCTCCTCTTCCAGGGCCTCCTCGAGCTCTGCGGTCTCCCCTGACCCTGGTCACCATGGCCATTCTACCTCCTGGCTCTCTGCTGCTCTCTTTTGGAATGGTACCCCCAAATCCTTCAGAGTCCTCCTGGTACTGAGGAAAGAAATTCCTCATTGCGTACGATCTTCTTGACAGGTGTTCTTCCAACACAAGGAACAGCTGCTTAATTTGGCTCAGGGGTTTTCTGCTCCCCAGTCCCAACACTGTGTAAGATACAGCACAGGAAGAGGAGGTGATCCAGGATCTGGGGCGTGGGTTGGGGGAGGCCTGAGGGCAGAGACCGTGGCCAGATCCTCTGTCTTGGTGTTCAGGGCGTAGAGGAAGAAGTTTGCTTTGATGTGGTCTCCAAGTCAGCAGAGGTTCTCTCTCTGCCTCCAGCCTCCCTGAGCCACCCAGTCCCCAGCCTCCCTCTAGTTCAGCGGTTCTCAACCTGTGGGTCACAACCCACAGGAACTGTATTAAAGGGCTGTGGCATTGGGAAGGTTGAGAAACCTCTGCTCCAGTTGGTCCCTGGAGCTTCCTGGCTTCCTCCCCCAGTGACATCTTCTGACCGTCCCAGCTTCTATAAATACGACACGATGGCTTTTCACACTCATACCCTTCTGATATGACCATCTCACTAAAACCTCCCTGGTGCTGCTCTCTGCTCTCTCTCCAACTCATTTCCAGCCCTATATTTAGTAAAAATAAGTTAATGTATCGTGAGCTCTCTCTTTTTAAAATTTAAAATTTTCCCTAGAAGGGAAAATATTAAATATGAACTTAGGAGGCTGAGGAGAGCAGAATTTCTCCAGAGTAATTTTATAGGTATACGTAAACATGTACATACCTATATGCCTCCGTGCACTTACTCTAAACAAACCCAAAACACAAGATTTCAAAATTCTAGGATTTATGAAATGGAAAAGGAATTGTAGAAACCCTAAAACTAATGTTACAATCTTCACGAGTTTTTACGTGAAGGTGCAACTTTGCAACCCAACTCTGCAAGTTATGACTATGCCCTGCTTTGCCCCTCCCCTAAAAAGAGAAAAATAAAGAAAATGTGGTAACGGAACCTTGCAAAAGTGGGCTCAGGAAGTCACTAGGCAGTAATTCCTAGGATGAAAGAGGGCAACGTGGTTTCACAGTTACAAGATTCTTTTTTTTTTGCAGTTTTGGGCCAGGGCTGGGTTTGAACCCACCACCTCCAGTATATTAGGCCGGCACCCTACTCCGTTGAGCCACAGGCACTGCCCCAGTTAAGAGATTCTTTATACTGCCAAGGAAAAATACAGTGAGGAAAGACAACTTCTGGAAGGAAAAACACTAACCCATTCATAAAATTGTTTTACTAACCATAATCCTAATCAGTGGATCAAAAATGTGTTCTAGTGTGGCATTTCTGCTAAATTTTAGATAAAAATCAATGCAAAGAAAACATTCACATTCTAGTAAATCATTAAAATGTAGCTCTCAGGGAGAGTTAATCTGATGATCATTTTTATTGGCTCATGACCTCTTTTATTGGCCTTATGTCAATATCTGCTTTTTTGCCATGTGCAACATTGTCATTTTCTGTGGGACTTCGGTGTAGCAGCTACATGGCTAAAAGAAGAGCATGGAGTCATTCTTGGGTCTTGGCCTCCCACTGCACAAGCTGCACTAAGATGGGAAATAAAGAGGCTGAGAGAGAGAAGTTAACAATAAAACCCTTTCTATACAGGAGAGAAAACAAAATGTGGGTTAAAAAGCCATATCTTTTTTTTGAGACAGAGTCTCACTATGTCGCCCTCAGTAGAGTGCTGTAGCATCACAGCTCACAGCAACTTCAAACTCTTGGGCTTAAGTGATTCTCTTGCCTCAGCCTCCCAAGTAGCTGGGACTACAGGCACCTGCCACAAAGCCAGGCTATTTTGTTGGTGTTGTCATTGTTGTTTAGCTGACCTTGGCTGGGTTCGAACCCACCACAGCCTCTGTGTATATGGCTGGCACTGTAACCGCTGTGCTACGGGCGCAGAGCCAAGAAGCTGTATCTTTATAACAGGAGCTCTTCAAAGTCAGCTGTGTGGACAGTTTGCCAGCTAACACCTACACCACCACCATCACCCCAAAAAAAATACAGGATTTGGGAGTAAACAATTAGAATCTTGTGTGACAACGTGAGTGATTTTATACCCATTACTCTTAGTAATTAAAAAAAAAAAGTTGAGGTTTGTATTTTTTTTTTTAATGTCTTCTGGTTTTGACTTTTTTTTTTCCTTTTTCTATTCAATTGTCTTTGACGAATTGTTAGCCTGCAACAGACTAGAAATTGAAAAAACTAGTTGTTCATCACAGGAGTTTGAGAAGCACGGAATCTGTGTTGAAAAAGACAAAGAGTTTTGTAATTGTTACATGATGATATTCTTACTTGCACAGAGATATGCAGTCCCTAGAATAACCCAAACTAAAGCTTTTTGTACAAAAGACAGAGTTCCCAGCAAAGAATGTGGGGGGGGGGGAGGAGTATACGCTGACTTCCAAAAACTTAAAAGGAGGAAACCAGCAAGTCCCACAAAGGCTTTTTTGCCATGAAGTTTATGGGTCCCTGGGTCCCACTTTTAGTGTCACCACCCACCAGGGAATGTTTTCACTGAGCCACGGAAGGAGGCTTTACCACGGCTGGGTGATCCCCGGCACCATTACCCACCCCAGGCTTCTTGGGTGCTGGAAAAGCACTTTCCCCAGGAACAAAACGCCATCCAGATGGCCTCCAGGGGCCAATGGTACCTTGCAATTGGTGGTAGGAGGGCAAACTTGCTAACAGAGAAATAGGAATGTGCCATATGTCCAGAAAGAAGGGATGTTAAACACATCGCTACACGTTTTAGTCTAAAGATGGACTTCAGAGTTTTATGGTATCAGACAGAGCTGTAGGTTATATCTACCTCACGGCCAGGGTCAATGGCATAAAGGGAAAAAGGCAGGAAGGAAGGAGGGGGAGCAAGAGGGAGAGAAGGAAGGAGGGAGGGTGGAGAACTTGTGTGTCTTGTTGGCGTTTCTTAGGAACTCTTTTAAGTGAGCCTTAGAAGCTTCATTGCCCAGAGACTCCAGTCTCAGATCTGCCTTAGGGAATACTGGACAAGTCGAGTTTCTATCTGCAAGTAAGTGAGTTGGACTTTGTGACCTCATTGATTTATTCAAGTGACACATACTTATTAGGCAATTACTACGTGTCAAGCGTGGTGCTTTGTCCTGGGGATACAGCAGTGATCAAACAGACCTGGTCCCTGCCCGCTGGGCTCACAGCCCAGTGGACTCAGCCTTCCTTCCCCCGGCACCAGCAGTCTTGTAAGAAAGAACAAAGAAAAATCAGGTATCACAAATGATGCAAAGCCAGGCAGATACTCTTTTAAAAAATGAACTAAACCAAACTTCTAATCTGTAAAACAAATTTGACTCCCAACTGATTGTAAACATCTTAGGCTTAAAAAGGAGTTCACTTTAAGGTTCTTACAAGGGACAAAAATCCTATAGTTCACATATTAATAATTATAATATTTATTGGCAATAATGTGCCAGCCACGGTGCTATTTCATATGCACTATCCTGTAATTTTCACAATAAGCCTATGATGGAGGTTAAAAAGTTGAGGCTTAGGCTTGGCGCCTGTGGTTCAAGTGGCTAAGGCGCCAACCACATACACCTGAGCTGGTGGGTTCAAATCCAGTCCAGCCCGCCAAACAACAATGATGGCTGCAACCAAAAAATAGCCGGGCGTTGTGGCGGGCGCCTGTAGTCCCAGCTACTTAGGAGGCGGAGGCAGGAGAATCACTTGAGCCCAGAAGTTGGAGGTTGCTGTGAGAATAAATAAATAAATGTTGAGGCTTAATGGGGTTAAGACTAACTTGCTCAAAGCTCCATAAGGTAGTAATTGATAGAACTTAGATAGGAACTTAGGACTTATTATGTGTAACTTTCTTACCTGCACATACATCATTCATCAACAAGTGATACAGTGTGTACAAGCAGCTTGTGGCCATGGTGGTGGTGTTTTAGGAAGGCAAGAAGTATTTTTTTTTTTTTATTATTATAGATAAAAATATGCACCATAGACGTGGCCCAACCCATCACCCTCCCTCCACCCAAACCTCCCCCCTCGTTTCCCCTTCCTTGGTCCTTTCCCCATAGTCTTGTGGTATAGTTGGGTTATAGCCTTCATGTGAAAGCTATAGTTTAGCTTCATAGTAGGGCTGAGTACACCTTGGAGCTTAAGTTACAACTTACGAAATTCAGAAATATACACATTCAAACCATAGCACATACTTAAAAAAAATGATCCTAAACCTTACTTCAAGCATTCCCTCTAAGGAAAATAAATACATTAAATAAATAAACAAATAAACAAATAAATATTGTGATGAAGGGGGGGAAAAGCATGGAGTGCTCTCTAGTTTCTTTTCCAGACTATATATTTGGAGGAAAAAGTTAACAAATTATCTTTTATAGCGAGCAAGGAGGATAATGTATTTTAGAATGAGGCTAAGGTTAGTTTGATTCGAAGTATGTACTGAATCAGAAATCTGGAACAGGAAAAGCTCTCAAAGGTCACAAGCCAAGCCACCAGTCTCCAGCTTCAATAGAGTTGGTGGGAAATCTAGCTGAGAGGGAGGGGCAGGGTGAACCAGGGCTTTAAACACTCCTTGCTAGGAGAGGAATGTCATTTCTATTAGGATTGTGCGGACCACCAATAATTTCAAGAAAGATGAGAAAAACAGTGAATATTCGTAACACTAAAGATTAACTTGAGATCAATATGTTATCACACTGCCTTCTATACTTAGGATTCAGTAACTGCTACAAGTGCCTGGACCCAGCCAAACACAGCAGGTGTGCGTGTGAGTGTGTATAGTAGAACAGTCAACCAAAATAAAAAAGAAATGATGATTCACCACAATAAAATTGTGGTATAGATTTAAAAGGCAAAATCGATTCATTTAATGTAAAAGTCGTTTATTAAAGACCACGGAGACAAAAAATGAGATCAGAAACACTGCCTTGAAGGAGATGTTAGTCTAGGTAGGAGATGAGGCAGTCAAGGGCAACAGAGAATGAACCCAGTGATTAATGAAGGCTTACTCCGCTGCTCACAATTCACATCCAGAACCTCAGCACTGCAACCTCAGGTGGAGGCGGTCAGGATTTTTTCCTGTCCACCACCATATCTCTTGGTCTAGGAAAAGACCCCAGCTTATAGTGCATTCCACCTCTCAGTAAATTTCCACCTAATTGGTGGAATTGATGAATAGGTCATGGAATAAGAATTATGATAGCAATTTCAAAAATTAGAAAACTGATGCAAAAAGAGTTTTAAAAACTTGGGAAGACTGTGTTGCTAATAAGATCCACAGTTAGGAATCCGAGGCTGAGAACACGTGTATCAGGTTTCCCACTTCACTCATGCATCTCCTTTTGAAATATCATTTACATATAAACACTCGGAAACCAATATGAGGAAAACACAATTACTTAGAGGGGGTCAATTCATATAGCTAAAATGGGAAAAAAATACTAATGATCATTCAATCCACCTAAATTGCCAGTGCTGTTAAAATAGGATTAATAGTGAGTGAGGAAAATATGAAGTTCCCTGGACTGTGAAAACCCTGCTTGGTCAAACTGTGGGCCTTGTGAGGTGTGCCTGCTGCCAGGGCTCTTGGCTTGGCTCCTCTCTGCGTGGGTATAAACAGCTGGGCCTGCAAACCCTGGAAGAACTATATAGCTATAGTTTGTGATACAAATTCTGCAATGGGGGAACACTCCCTACAGTGTATTCCACCTCTCCCATATCTAAGATGCTCTGATCACCGCATATTAAGTAGGAGTTGAGCATCTACATGGCCTTTTAAATTGAGTCTGAAGTAGGCCTGGAAGATAGAGTCCTACTATTTCTTTTTATTGGGAATATATGGAACAATATATTGGTGTGGTAGGATCTTCCCTTTAAGTTGAACAAGTTGAAAAGCATAGTTTCTTGAAATGGATGTTTTCCAAGGCTCAAAAACATTTGGTCAGTATTTCTGGAAATCTATAGAAAACCAGCTAAATGTGAGCTTTATGAAAGTCTCATACTATAAAATGAATTATAAATTAAACCAAGAATATATTTTGTCATCTCCCTTTTTCTTTTTCTCTCACTTGTTTCATTAATACTCTCTTGTTAAGGTCATACAGGATATTTGCACAGTACACTATCTTTCTATGATAAACATTGATTTTTGAAGGAAGAAAAAAGGAGTTAAATAAATGATATATGCATAACATTGTTTCTTGTTTACAATGTAAAGTCAGAGATACATTGTTTCTAATATTGATTTAAATGGAAATGAAAAACGTTTCTCTCTTGGTCCCTGACTCTTATTCTTGTTGCCAGAATGTAACATCCAGCACCTAGCAAGATTAAAAAATAAAAATCTCAGCGCTGCCCAGCGTGGTCTCACGCGGCGCCAGCTCCCAGCGCTGCCCAGCGTGGTCTCACGCGGCGCCAGCTCCCAGCGCTGCCCAGCGTGGTCTCACACGGCGCCAGCTCTCAGTTGTCCACAGACTCGCTCCTCATATACCCCACGAGGAGCCTAGTCTCATTTCACAGTGAACGAGGTGCACTGCCAAACACTTCAAGCAAAGATACACACAGTGCTGCCTGTTTGACTCGATGCTTTCTTCCTTTGGCAAAGGGTCACTAAGCTCACCCTTTAGACACCTTGAGACCTGACAGGAAAGACCCTGCCCAGACAGCCCTGAAGCAGGGATGGGAGGTACAAAATACGTAAATCTGTGTCCATGAGGAGAATAAACAGGGCCATGTGACCGTGACCACGAGGAACAATGTCCTCCTGGGGTGAGTCAATTGCTTTTTAAAATACAGTGCTCCTCCAGTGATTATTGAACTCAAACTTAGCAATTGCCTCCAGGCACAGTCAACTCAATTTAGCCAGTCACTGAAATTAAAGTCCCACATGTCAGAAAGAAAAAAGGCTTTTTCGCAGTTTGAATAAATACATTCATTACTTTCATTCTGGAGTGGGGAATATAAATACGACAGTGAGTAAAGAGTATTGATTTGCTTATAATACTAAATATTGCATGAACATTTCCAGCCTCTAATGTAAGATCTGTCCAGAAGAAATTACTGCTGCAATAGAAGTTCAATAACTCTTTCTAATAATCTGGTAATCTTTGAAATTTTCACAGAAAGATCTTAACAGATAACACCACTGTCAGAAGGACAATTCCAATTGATAAATCTATTGAGAAAATTTCACAAATGTTACCAAGAGTATTATATGCATTCATTCGTGATGAAGCATTAGGAATAGTTAAAACAGTTCTTCCAAGTCCGAGCAGTGCACCTGCTATTTCTAATCACATATCCAGTGTTTTTCACCTTCTGGATATTCCACAGATAACCTGTAGTAGGTCTCATAGTTACTGTGATTTCCAAGCTTTCGTGACATTATAGTTCATTCCTTTACCATTAAATAAATTCAGACCATGCTACTTATTTGACCTAATCATTAGTTTAAACTGTTTTTTTTTTATTTCACTATTTAAAATTTATTTTAAATATAATCTCAATCAAAATTAATGGGTACAACACACACATTTCTGCATTAAATAGTGTCTTTGGGTTTTGTTTTTTTTTTGAATTCTTGAGATTATAATTTAGATTTCAAGGAAGCTTTGTTATACCTCCTAAGAGACAAAGTTAGACAAAAGCTACCAAGATCACTTTTTCAAACGCACATTTTGCAGAGAAAGCAAAAGGAGGAAGACAGCTTGGCAGTGAGGACACAAGGTGCGGACAAGCCTGATCTTCTCAAGTGCAACGAGGTTTAGAGAAAGAGGAAATAGTTTGCTATAAAATGGAGTGGAAGGAGAAATGGTAAGAAAATCAAAAAGCTTTTTTACCTTAAAGATACTATAAGGTAGGCACGTGGGAATCATTATTAGATAATAAATAGGATGAAATGTAATGCCCACATTTATTTTGAGTGTATCAGTGGGATCTTCTATTTTCTCTTCTGTTTTCATGAGAAGAACTTCTCAGATTTAATCTTTGTCCCCACTCCTTACTCATTTAGGTGACTGGAAGTTTGGGTGAAGAAATTGGGCATGCTCAGCTAACCCCACCAGGGCTATTTTATTTCTTTTGCTTTTTGTTTTCAGCAGCCCGTCCCTGAGAAGCAGGCGCTGCTCCCTCTTCTGAATGTTGGAATTGTTGGGATACAAAGCCTCATTGGGAGATTTTTCATGTTCCAGAGCCATCTGTGATGGTAGGCAAATCAGTCTTATTCAGGGATTAAGTATTAGCAAATTCTCCAATCAGCTATTTCTCCACCATTATGTCTCTTTTGCCCTGTCTGGGTTTGAATTGCTGGAGAAAGAGATGTTATATATTTGTCCCTCCAAACCCCACAGGACAGAGCACCCTGAAAGATTCAGCGTCAGAAAAGCTGGGTTCCAAGGCTGATTTTGCCACTATCCTACTTAACACCCCACAAATGGGATGCTCCAACTTCCCCAGATTTTATTTTTCCATACTCGTGAGGTTTGTACTGGATGATTCCTAAGGGTTTTCCCGTTGTTGATAAAGTAAACGAACATGGTGTCCCAATCCAGAAATAACTGATTAACAGTAAAATGGTATTTTATATAAATAGAATATAACTGTCATTACCTGACGACTCACTGCTCGCTAGCTACTCAACCGTACATTTACATTCACTAGCTTGCTTTCAATGTCCACAACATCCTTGTGAAGTGTCAGCCTCAAAGCTGCAAAGATTCTGCAAATGAAGAACCTGAATTTTAGGGACCAAGCATCTACTCTAAAGTATTATTGCATGTAAAATGTAGATTTTGGATTCATCTAGGTCAGTGTGGCTCAAAATTCACAGGGTCACTTAACAGATAGACGTACATCAACACTTCTTCATATCTAAGTTAAATGAATTGAAATATTTGACACTAGTCATATGATTTGTCACCCAAAGCCTATTATCATTTTTCTTCTATATAGTTATTTGTACACACACATTAATCCAGTAAAATAATTCACACATACACTATATAATATATAATCTATTAATGTGTAATATTGATTTTATGTTATATTATCATAGCAGTTTATATTGTAAATATATGCATTTTTACTTTTTATATCTTTTTTTTTTAGTCAAAACTAAGAACTTTAAGGTGTGCATCATTTCTAAGTTCATAGATCAAAAACACTGGAAAATAATTGTTCAGTTGACTATGAGTGTGTAAAAGAAAGCAAAATTTAGATTAGATCAGAGAAGAAAACAACAGCTATGGAAAAATAGAAAGAAAATTGTGAATACTTTCTCATTATCTAGACTGATCTTTCCCTGAGTATTAAATATCTTTATGTATATACCTTTGTTAAAAAAAAAAAAAAAACTTAAATGGCTAAACCACATAAAACTAGAAAATCTACCTATGTCTACTTTTTAGTAAATAACAATTACATTTTATTCATATAATTTTTGAGGTTTTTATCTAAGACACTAATTCTCTTTGCGCTCCAAAGTCAACAAAAATATCCCCTGAAGGATTTTAGTATTTTCTGAAGTAGTAAAATATAGTGTTTGAATAATGGCAAGCTCTATATTCTCACAAAAGGACATTGTGACTTAGTTTATGTTTCCTTTCATGTAAGTTCACTTTGCATTCAAAGGTAATATGATCTGTAATTAAAATGCCTGAAACGAGAAAGCACACCATAAAAAGAGTGGTGGCAGGAGCATCAACTTCCCAAAAGTCATTATAGAATTACAGCCAACACATCTGATTTATCCTGTAGAAAGACTCAAAGTTGAAAAAATGAAAACAAAAGCAACATTCGACACTGTGCAAAGCAAAACACAAGACTGGTGTTGACTGCTGCACTCCTGTTTCACGCTGAGACTCCTGCCTGGGAGGGTCCAGGCCGGACGGGAGCCTCTCTTGGGTTCAGTTTCCTCTTCATCTGGCCTTTTATAGGCTCATTCTGAGGTGACTGATGCAAGCTTCCTGCAACATACAAAGGGCTCAACAAATCATAGTTATTATGTTCTTGAGAATATAATTTTGTATTCATTTCCAAACAAACGCTAATAAAATTTCATATTTTCCCCCAGATAATAAAGAGAAATCAATAGCTTTATTGTTCAGACTAATCTTTTTCATACAGAAGTATTAACACATTCATAGCCTTCCCCTCTTCCTAAACTTTTACAAAATTCCCCTATTTATTATATTATAATAAAGTCACTCTTTAAAAGTAATAATAAAGGACGGCACCTGTGGCTCAAAGGAGTAGGGTGCCGGCCCCATATACCGGAGGTAGCGGGTTCAAACCCAGCTCCAGCAAAATACTGCAAAAAAAAAAAAAAAAAAAGTACTAAGAAAAAAACAAACAATAATGTTACTGTTTATAACTGAAAAGTATGATAGTTGTGAAACATTATAGACTTACCAGTTTATTACATTACATTGAAACATACATAGAAGCTGCTTCAATTGCCTGGGGGTTCCTCCTCATAAAATACTCACCCAGACCGATTTCTTCAAGGGTTTTCCCTGCACTTTCCTCTAGTATTTTTATAGTTTCATGTCTTAGGTTTAAATCTTTAATCCAGTGAGAGTCTATCTTAGTTAATGGTGAAAGTTGTGGGTCCAGTTTCAGTCTTCTGCAGGTTGCCAGCCAGTTCACCCAGCACCATTTGTTAAATAGGGAATCTTTTCCCCACTTAATGTTTTTAATTGGCTTGTCACATATCAAATAATGGTAAGTAGCTGGATTCATCTCTTGGTTCTCTATTCTGTTCCAGACATCTACTTCTCTATTTTTGTGCCAATACCATACTGTTTTGATCACTATCCTATTCATAATTGCTAAGTCATGGAAAAAGCCCAAGTGCCCATCAATCCACGAATGAATTAATAAATTGTGGTATTTGTACACCATGGAATATTATGCAGCCTTAAAGAAAGATGGAGCCTTTACCTCGTTTATGTTTACATGGATGTAACTGGAAAATATTCTTCTTAGTAAAGTATCTCAAGAATGGAAGAAAAAGTACCCAATGTACTCACCCATACTATGAAACTAGTTTAGGGCTTTCACATAAAAGCTGTAACCTACCTCTAGTATTTTTGTAGTTTCATGTCTTAAGTTTAAATCTTTAATCCAGTGAGAGTCTATCTTAGTTAATGGTGAAAGGTGTGGGTCCAGTTTCAGTCTTCTGCAGGTTGCCAGCCAGTTCACCCAGCACCATTTGTTAAATAGGGAATCTTTTCC
>CAUYPK010021584.1:0-26142 GCA_963574355.1 Loris lydekkerianus
GGGGAAATACAAACCTCAACAGAATCAAAATAATTGAAATTCTACCTTGCATCTTCATAGACCACAAGGCACTCAAAGTGGAATTCAACTCCAGCAAAAATGCTCAACCTCACACAAAGGCATGGAAGTTAAACAACCTTATGCTGAATGACAGTTGGGTGCAGGAAGAAATAAAAAAGGAAATCATTAACTTCCTTGAATATAACAACAATGAAGACACAAGTTACTAAAATCTATGGATACAGCAAGAGCAGTCCTGAGAGGAAGATTTATTATCTCTTTAGAAGCCTACATTCGAAAAACAGAAAGAGAGCACATCAACAAACTCACAAACCATCTGATGGAATTGGAAAAAGAAGAACAATCTAAGCCTAAACCCAGCAGAAGAAAAGAAATATCCAAAATTAAAACAGAGATTAATGAAATTGAAAACAAAAGAATCATTCAGAAAATAATGAAACAAGGAGTTGTTTTTTTTGAAAAAATAAATAAAATAGATAAACCTTTGGCCAGACTAACTAGAAATAGAAAAGTAAAATCTCTTGTAACCGCAATCAGAAATGACCGAGGGATTGATCCCTGTGAATCGAATAGTGTCTAATTCTCACATAAATTGGATTTAATTTTGACCAAAGTACATTATTTAAACATTAATTTTTAATTCAACTTGTTAATATGCTGTTTAGGATATTGCATCCTCATTTATAAGTGACATGTTTGTAATTTCCCCTTTATAATAATATATTTTCTTCAATTTTAATATCAGGTGTACCCAGATCAAGTAGAATGATTTTGAAGCATTTCTTCTTTTTCAATTGTCTATAAGATTTGGCATGATCTGTTTTTCGAAATTATCTGTTACCTTTATTTATAAATATTAGTTGTCTATTTTTTGAGACTTAAAAAAAATAATAAGTTAACTGATGACTCCATACTGAACCTCAGAGTCAAAGCATTCTATAATAGAAACACCCTTATTTGACAATGTGGATGTTACTTTCCTTGCATTATTATTATTATTATTATTATTGCTTAATATTTCAATGTAGCAATTGTCTGATTCCTTTTCTGAATATGTTTGTTCATTCTTTACGAGGTTTTTGTTTCTAGTTCCTATTTAAAACATTGTTATTGTTATTAATATTTAAGTCTTTTTAATTTTGTGAAGGCAAAAAAATGGAAACCTAATAAACACATGTATATGTAAAAATAAAAAATTTTAAAAAAAGAGGGGAAATAGGCTTCTATATTTTTTATTTGTTTGTGCCTTGGACCACTTTGACAGTCTGGTAAGCTTATATATACCTTCTTAGAATCATGTTTTTAAATGTAAAATATGAGAAACATAGGATTAAAAAACAAAGCAATTTTATTATATTAAAGTATATTCTTCAAATGGTTTTCAAAAAGTGATGACACATTCCAGAGATGTAAAAATTTAAGTTCACACAAAAAACTTGTGCATGTATATTCATAGTTTTATTCACAATAGACAAAAACTGGAAACAAATGAAATATCCTTCAAGAGGTAAATGGTTAAATAAACTGTGGAAGACTACATTCATACTGTGGAATACTACTTGACAACAAACAGGAAGAAACTAATGATACATGCAATAACTTGTATGACTCTCCAGGGCATTATGCTAAATGGAAAAAGCCCAGGTGAAAAGGTTACATACAGTATGATTTCATGTAAATGACATTCTTGAAAATTGTAGAAATAGAGACTAGATTAGGTGGTGGCTGAGGTGGAGGGTAGTGGGAAAGAGTGGTTTTGGTTATGGAAGGCCAACATGAGGGATCCTTTCAGTGATGGAACTGTTCTGTATCTTCACTGTGGTTGTAGAATAGATACATCTATATGTGATAAAACTGCACCGAACTACATACATACACAATACACACACAATTAATTAGAAGTAAAACTAAGGGACTCTGAATAAGATCACTGGGTTTTATCAATGTAAATGTCCCAGTTGCAATGTTATAATATAGATTCTCAAGATGTTACCTTTAGGTTAAGCAGGAGTTCTCTCTGTATTATTTCTTCTAATTGCATGCATATATCCAATATCTCAAAATATTTAATTAAAAAATTGAGACAAAGTAATGCATTTCTTTACATTTGTTAAATAATAAGATAAAGTGGGAGATTGTATAAGTCACATAATTTTGAAGACGTGATAAATGATACCTGAGATAACTTCCACAAACGTGTATGGTACAAGAGGAAAATATGGCTTCTGTTGGTGACAAAGTTGCACGTGTTACTAATACCACTGTATTCTGTTGCCTACAATCATAAATGAAAGAATTACTAAATTTAAGTTGTAGGTTACTAAAAATGAAGATGTTATTTTTTTTTTCTCTCTCTTTTAATATTTACTTTTTTAAAGCAGTTTTTTTTGTTTGTTTGTTTTGAAGTCGGAGTTTTACTCTGTCACCCTGAGTAAAGTGCTATGGCATCCTAGCTCATAGCAACCTCAAACTCTTGGGCTTAAAAGATCTCTTTGCCTCAGCCTTCCGAGTAGCTGGGACTACAGCTGCCTGCCACAATGCCCAGCTAGTTTTTCTATTTTTAGTAAAGATGGGGGTCTTGCTTTTGCTCAGGCTGGTCTCAAATTCCTGAGGTCAGGCAATCTACCTGCCTCAGCCTCCCCAAATGCTAGGATTATAGACTTGAGCCCTAGCACCTGGCCTGAAAGTACCTTATTTTAAAACAGTCTGTAATGAGAAATGAAGCTATATGAAATTAACTCATATTATAATTTCTGCATAGATTTTCTTCTTACACACCTCAATTGGTAATATGTAGTATCTTTTATCCTATATTATGTAATTGAAATAATTTTTAATGTAAATTGGATATAAATTATTTTAAATGTAATAATTTTAATGATTTTTTTTGTATTTTTTAACAAATGGATTACTTAACTCTAATACTCCCCCTTTAAGAGATGTTATTCTCACATAAATGGAAAGAAGCCCTCTAAAGGTTCTGCGATATATTCAGAGTTGAATAGCCTACCAAATACATCACTATTATAATAAATAGGTAGGTTCACTTGGATTGGGCACTTATTTTGTGTTTCCTTTTCCTAGTTGAACTCAAGGAACTGATGATGAGGAAAATGGCTTTCGATTTCTTATGCTTTTAAAGTTATAGGAACCTCTCAAAGAATAGCACTGACCCTCTTGTAGATATAATTCCAAATTTGTTAATATGTAAATTGTGTTTTCAGAGAACTATAATGATAGATAAGAAACTCATTTGATTAAAATAGCCAAAGAAACTTTACTACATTAGGGTTTATAAATCATGGTCAATAGCAGTCACAACATTATTGTTTTCATGAGAATATTATCCTTCCTATTTGAAGATGGCACTACTGATAGTAATTGCTATCTGTGTGCATGCTGTAGCTATTATACAAAGATCTGTGTACAATCAGTACAATTCTATCCAGTGTCTGCAGTAAGGTACCTTTACAGCTAAAAACTATGACGCCTTTTCTCAAATTATAGGTAAATCTGCTTTTACATTAAAAAATGGCAGATCACGGCTCACACTAAGTCAATCTAAATTCCACTGCAAACTTAAAATATTCTTCTTAATATATTACTTGTCTGGTCTTGATATTAACATTTCATGTAAGTAAGGGGAATATGTGATTTTTAAACTAACCCATTGTGGCTTATTGTGAACCATATTAGAATACTACAAACACAGTTACACTGACATATCTCCACCCTAATGATTTTCAAATTAAGGACTGGCTTCAAATTAGGAAAGCTTTTTGTTCACCTAGCTTTGGAATGGCATTATGTACGCTAATTGCTAACTTTGCCTGCATTATTTTTTAAAGATCAAATGGGCACAGTGGTAATTTTCATTAATCTCATACAGAGCAGCTAATTAAAATTTCCATTATTATCCATCCATTATCTGATTGTTTCCTTTGTTCAGGATCAGAACAGGATGTTAATAATAAGCCATTTTTGTATTACAGCCTTATTAAGTGTGGTGGGAATTAGTTTAATCTATTGCACTGTATTGTTTTTTAGGTGATTCTTTAATATTACGTTGTACTATCTTGATTATGCTGGAGATAATTTGATACTTTGACATTTTGTAATAGAGATTTCAGAACTAAATAGTTGTTGCCTTAACTTTTTATTCAATATTTAGAAAAAGCATCATATAGTAGAGAAAGGAGTGACTCAAGCACCAGAATATTTGTGTTTTAATCTTTTAATCTCACTAATTATGTGAACTAGAACAATCACCTGGTTTCTTTATTTCTATAATGAGAGTATTAGAAGAGCTGTTCTCAAGAGCCACGCCAGCCTTCACATGCTATCACATGCTATAATTGTCAACTATGAACTTACGTTAGAACTTCAAAGTTCTTCCAAGCGTGGTAAAAGGCATTTTGTTCTATAAAATTTTCTGTCATGTTCCATTCAACTGTTTGCTTCTATTTCTTATAAACAAAGGGTATCCTAAATTTCATAATTTCAGTTTGTTTCTAAGACTTGAATGGAGTAAGCCACAAGGTGATGGGCTGACATAGTTGTCCATAAAGATTCTCTCAGCCACAACCATATGTCCCAGTTAGAATAATCCTATAGAGAGTCATTTAGAAAAAGGGAGATAAAATTTTCTGAATAGCTTTCTCTGTGTCTATGAGATGCCACATATGAAATGCCTGTTTTAGGCATTTTATATGCATTATCTCATTTAATCCTCATAATAAACCTGAGGGGGGTAGGTATATATTACCCCTATGTCATCCATGAGCAAACAGGTTTATAGAGATTAGTTAATAGCCTGCCCAAAGATTACAAGAAGGTAAATGACTGGGGCCATAATTCAAACCAGGTTGCAAAGTCTGCTACCCTCAGCATGCCGTATAGTGTCTCAGTTTACCTGTTCTATACTCAGCATCTCTGAATATATTGAAACTGAAAATCTCAGAACTGTTCAAGTCTCTTGCCTACTTACAGAGGGGATTGTTTGCACTTTTCTTATTGCTTAATTTGAATTCTCTGTAGATTCTAGTTATCAGTTCTCTTTTTCAGATTCATAACATGCAAAAATATTCTCCCAACCTAAAGGCTGTCCATTGCTTTGTTTGTGGTACCCTTAGCTGTGCAAAAGCTTTTCAGCTTGATAAAATCCCAACGAACACATGAAAATCCCAACAAACACATGAAAAAATGCTCATTGTCTTTAATTATCAGAGAAATGCAAATCAAAACTACTCTGAGAGATCACCTTACCCCAGTGACATTAGCCCATATCAGGACCAAAAACTTCAGATGCTGGTATGGATGTGGAGAGAAGGGAACTCTTTGACACTACTGGTGGGACTGTAAATTAATACAGCCTTTCTGAAAAGAAGTATGGAGAATCCTCAAAGAATTAAATGTAGACCTTCCATTTGATCCTGCAATCCCACTACTATGTATCTACCCAGAAAAACAAAAGTCATTTTACCACAAAGACATTTGTACCAGAATGTTTATTGCAGTCAATTTATAATTTCCAAGTCATGGAAGCACGCCAAATGCCTATCAGCCCATGAATGGATCAACAAACTGTGGTATATGTATGCCATGAAATATTATTCAGCCTTTAAAAAGATGGAGACTTTACATCTTTTACATTTACCTAGATGGAGCTGAAACACATTCTTTTTAGTAAAGTATCGCTAGAGTGGAAAAAATATCTAATGTACTTAATGTAAATATGAAACCACTATATAAATAATTACATGCTCATATGAACAATGAAACACAAATATAGTCTAGTATGGGGGCAGGGGGAGGAGGAAGATGATTGGCAGAAGGAGGAAGGGCACGAGGTGGGATCTCATCCATGGTGCACATTGCGAGGGTGTATAACATGCCCCTGGGTGAGGGGCTCTTTTACAACTGGAACTTTACCCTGGAAGTGAGAACTATGTAATCTAAAAATTTGTGCCTTCATATTAATTTGAAATAAAGAATAAAAAATTCACATTTAAAAAGAAACTCAGAACTTTAACACTCTGAAGCAAAGCTAAACTAAGCTTAGAAATGCCCTATCCCTTTGAGCTACAGGTGCCACCCCATTTATTCATTTTTTATTCTCTTTCCACCACCCTCCCATCCACCCATCATTCATTTAGGAAGTATGTATTGAGTACTTCCTTGGTGTCAAGCACTGTCTTATGATCATAGGATACAGTGGGGAACAAGACAGGCAAGGAGGTTATATTTTAGGGGGGAAAATGTAGTAAACAACTAAATTACTGAACAAGATTAAACTTTCATGGAACTAAAAGTATAAATAGTATTGTGAGGATAACTAGAATATGGAGGGAAGGCTTTTGGGCTGAGACTTAAATGATGGGAGCCAGCAATGGAGAGGTTGGGGGTTACGTGAGCGTCTCAAGAAGAGAAAATAGCAAAACACAAAGGTCATTCCATAGGAATAAATGGCGTATACAAGCTTCTAGGGGGTGATCAGTAATGCCATTTTATAGTTAATTAAAAAATAACTTGGAGGATTATATGCAAGTGGTATGTGACTGTAGAGTGGCAAAATTTTAATTTCTTGTGCTAGTAGTTCTCAGAGTGGTGTATACAGTAAATAGAGCCATTGTTACTGTACTTTGTATTATTGTAGGAAGTAAGTTGGTTGAGCAAAAATGTGTAATTTTAATTTTTCAAAATTATGCTTTAATTATTTACTTTTTATTCTTTGTAGAGTAAGAGATGTGTATATAAGTTATAGGAATGTGGACAGGATTTTATTTGATATTATTACTTACAGTGCTATCTATGTGGTGATTTATCCAATATATTCTTGACAATATACTGTATCTTCTAACATAACAAAGGAAGAAAAATCAAGTCGGTGGCCATTATGCAAAATATGGGAGCTAAACAGATGAAAATGATATTCTTTGTTCTGTAATTGTTATAGACAAATTCAATGACAGTGTACTTTTGTTGAGGCTCACTAAATGCATGCATTGTATTAAGCACTTGGCATATGTGAGTTCCTGATGCAGAAGAGAGACACAAATAATAACCTCTACCAGAATATTGTAAATGTCTGTACTAATAATAATATTGCTACAGTGCTAAGGGAATAGAATTTCCCTCTGTTTTATAAGCCTTTATCAGACTTTAAGTATTTAGTATTTAATAGAATTTTTTTAAATTTAGAAATTAAGAACGGTTCAGAATTTCTATATTGAGAAGGCATTCTCAATAAAAATCCAAGTAGTGTGAAACCCTAGGGAATACATTTCTCATTATTAAGACTTTTTTAAAAAGTTCCATATCCTCTAATAATAATACTTCTACCCAATGGGGAAAAATTCTTTTCCTTATGCTATCCTTATGATATTATGTTTTATATGATATATCCTTGTGATATCATATTAATATTTCCTTATAAATATCCTTATATATTTAGCAGAAACTGAGTGTAATTTGTATAAATTTGAAAGATGGGACTTAAGCTAGAGTTTTTTTTTTTTTCAGTAACTTTGGTGCAAATCAACTGGTCTTAATTCAGGGGTATACATTTATAATATAGGAAAGGGGCAGTTATGATTAGGTATGTCTAAAATGTGAAATTGTGAGTTATGCAGTGAATGTGTTGACAATGTTTTCCTCTCAGCCTTTTCCCTGAACTATTTATATAGCTATCGCAAGGCTGATAAAGCTAGGGTGCTGTGCTGAGATAATGACTTCTAGAACCAATCCATGTAGATTAGAAATTAAGCTAAAAACTATTGGCCATCAGATAAATGTATTTAATGACTTTTTAGGATTAATCTACAACATGGGAGAAATAGGAAGGAATAGTTGGGAAGTGGTGAATGCTTTAGACTGATTTGATTAATTAACATGCTGTTTGGAGACTATTGTTTTACATTTCAATAGCTATTTTCATTTGTTTTTAAAGATAGGTTGATACTTTGATTATCTTTCAATAGATTTGGGCTAGGTGTAATGCTTTAGATTAAATTTTCTTTGATGTATTTTGTAGAAGTGAATATAAATATCTTAACTGGGAAAATTAATAAAATGATTTTTAAATATTCATCTTTTGGGTTAAGGAGGAATGGCTAACGTTAATCCTAATGCCTAGATTGTAAATTTAAGCTCTGCTGTCAGTGATACTGTACAATTCAAGTTCATATTCTGTGTAGGTCATGAGAACCAGCAGTGTAAATTCCTTTTAAATTAAGATGAGAAGAGTGTCGAGATATACACCATGTAATTTTAGGACATTAATTCTGTGATCAAAAATTTTTAAGGACCCTAGCACTCAGTACACATTTTTGTACTATAGTAAGATATTTATGTATTCTATGTGTTATTTTACTTTCAACTTTTTAAAAAGCAATGTTGTTTGTCTAAAATGGTATCTTTTTTTTTATTTTATAGGGTGGGCTGAAAAACAGCAAACATGAGTGCACCCTATCCTCACAAGAATATGTTCATGAGTTACGATCTGGTATTGCAGATGAGAAACTTCTTAACTGCTTGGAATCCCTGAGGGTTTCTTTAACAAGCAATCCCGTAAGGTAGGTGGTTCTTATTTTGATATGATTCATACAATTTGTAATACATATAATTGTGCATAAATTTAATCAATTACATTAGTTTCTCCTCAACATTTTCTGAGAAGTCTAATAATAAAACAGCAATGTCTGATTGTGAAGTTATAAACATTTAAAAATACAGTTAATTGTATCTCTAATAATGTGCAATTTAAAGAATATGAACATTATTTTATTATTTAACACCTTTTTGATTATGTAAAATGTAGAGCTAAGAGTTAAATATCCATGTTTACCCAGAAATCTAGTTGTGTACTCAGATAATAGTTATGTATTTATTTCTGAAACTAAGTATTTTGGCTTTGTGATTTTATTCCTTTCAAACTTGGGAAGTTGCAGCATTCAGAAATGGAGTGGGACTAGTAAAAATGCATTTTTGTGAATATGGCAAGAAAAGCTTGAAATTACATGCGATACTTTTAAAATGTAGCAACCACTAGCACACCCCAAAGAGTTAGGGGATCTGGGGAGAACGTGTCAGGCCCCGATTGGCTAGAGGCAGCTACAGTCTGGTAGCTGACTGGCTACACGGATAGCGTGAAGCTGGTGGTGTCATAAAGCCCTGAGCATGTGGTAGTAGCCCCTGGTGGAGTTCAAAGCCAGTTTGTGGAGCTCCCAGATTAGAGCCAAACGCCACCTCCTTTTCTTCAGCTGTCCTCACAATGAACAGGAGTGGGGTTAGAAGCTGTGGGAGCATCTCTGCTGAGGGTGAGGCTAGTGGAGGCAGTGACCAACCCTCTGAGGGAAGTGCAACTCCAGCGAGGAATTCCCGCAGACCCAGACTCCAAATGGAGAAAGTTATACCTTTTTGTGTAAACCAGCTGCTCACTTCCACTCTGGTTGATAATGTGTTCAAGGTTAGGGGGATTGTAGTTTACCAGGTCATCATTGTGGGAATAATCAGACAGGCAGAGAGGGCTCAAAGCTGCATTCTTTATAAAATTGATGGTATGACCTTGAGGCCAGTCGAGGCTGGGCAATGGGGGTGGCTGAGATAAAGCCAAGCAGACAACTCCGCTACCAGTCGGAGTATATGCTAAAGTGTTTGGCATCCTTTAAGGTTCCGCGGAGGCAAAGAGTCTTGATATATTAATGATTCGTGTCATGCAGGACACGAATGCGTTAACTGTGAATATTCTAGACATGGTCAATGCACACATGATTCTGGATAAAGCCCCTCAAGGGAGCGCTGGAGAAAGTGTGGCTGATGCCCAGGAGTATGACGATTGTCGCTTCAATTTCATCCAGAAGACAGGAAAGGAAAAGCATTTGCGAGCTCCAGAGTCAGCTCCACAGCCTAAGCATTTTTTTTTTTTTTAAGTATTTATCTCTTTTTTTATTTTATTCATTTTTTCTCAGAATGCTGTAACTTTTTTTTATTTCTTTTTTTTTATTGTTAAATCATAGCTGTGTACATTAGTGCAATCTCCTGTACCCATTCTAAGATGCACCATAGATGTGGCCCCACCACAACCTAAGCATTAAAGCCATCAAGGAAAGGCCACATCTATCCCACTGTGGATTGGGAACAATTAAAATCTGCTGATTGAGGAAGCAAACGCATCCTTTCATTTTCTGAAGACCCTTACCTCTAGCTATGAGTAATTTTGACCTGTTTACTTTTAGGACTTAGTATTTTTCAACAAAGAAATCTCGACTGGCATCCTTAGGCAATTCGCTGCTTTTCTAATTGCTTTAAACTTTTCTGTTTTTCTAACCATATTTAAATGGTTTTGTCGATAGACAAATTGGACTCTTCATTGGATTTACCAGCAAGATAATGGAAACACTCTAGGATGGATAATTTGGGGACGAGTGGAGAAAGGCTACAGAAAAAGTTGAAATTTTATTATTTAACTGGTTTTAAAGAAGCGCGGAGCTTTTTTTTTTCTAAAATATCTACATACTAGGAGTAACCAGTTGCAGTCAGGGAGCCAGCTAAGAGACAAAAATAAACAGACAAAAAAATGTTACTTGTTTTTACATTAGACTTATTTTTTGTGTTTGAATTTAGTTTATTTTTTTCATATTGTTATCTCTCGCTACATGTAGCAATTGATTAATTCAAATGTGCTAAAGATAGTAATTTATGAATTCAAATTATCAGTTCAAGCACTTATTGTGTGATTTGCTCTTATTACCATAGGTTTATGTTTTTATAAAATTAAGATCATACTGTGTTTAAATGAATACTTCATTTTTGCCCGGTCATCTTTGAGTACTTTTCTTTAAAATATGGTAAAGTTGAATGATTATTTCAAGTATGATGTGATAACTTGGATTAAATTAAAATTTATTATAGTTCCATGGTACCTGGATGCCAGACTCTCTGTAAGTTTGATGTACTAGTGTATTGAGGCTGGTATATTTAGTAACAAATTCTGTTTTATGTATAGCAGGATATTTTTCTTGAAGGTTAGGCAAACAAAAAGTCATAGAAATACAAAACAATAACTTGAACAGCAATTTATTCGAATGTTTTATTACAATGATTTTGGAAAATCTTTATGGTGTGACTTGTGTTTTCCTAAGTACATTTGAAAAAGGTAGCTGGGTGGAGGGATTCATGCTGATAATACTAGAACTCTAGGTGGCTGAGACGGGTAAGACCAGCTCTCAGCAAGAAGGAGACTCCATCTCTACTACTTTGTCTCAACATTATTGTAAAAGGTTACCTGTCTTGGGGAAAATCATACTGAGAGTGAAGCAATGAGGGGCATATTTCTTCCTCTGCTGAGAGAAATATTCTAGGAGGCACAATATTCTTTTTTGATAGTATGTACACAATTACAAAAATTATGAGATTAAAATCTGATGTTTATGACTATAATTATAGGTCACTCTCTTAATTGTCTTGATTGTATTCAACTGGCCAGTGAGTGGATAGATAGTCACTTTTTTCCCTACTCAAGGAGTATGCCTCTAGAACAGGGAGGAAAAAAAAATCAGTGTGGGATGCCAAACTACTTTTGTGCTTTTGACCTTATATGTTGAGATATGTACACCTGAATTTAAGACAGAATAACAATCTCTCCCCCACCCTCTAGATGCAGGGGTCCTCAAACTACGGCCCGCGGGCCACATGAGGCAGTGTGATTGTATTTGTTCCCGTTTTGTATTTTTACTTCAAAATAAGATATGTGCAGTATACATAGGAATTTGTTCATAGTTTTTTTTTGTTTTTTTTTTTTTAAACTGTAGTCCGGCCCTCCAACGGTCTGAGGGACAGTGAACTGGCCCCCTGTTTAAAAAGTTTCAAGACCCCTGCTCTAGAGGGGAAAATGGTTCTTTTGGGGGTTAATGAGTTATCCTCCCCCCACTGCACCTTATTCTCTGTATGCAATCATGAGCTTTAGTGGGATTCTGTTGCACATAAGGGACTACAATGGAAGAATAGAGTGGACTAGTTATACTGTAAGTAGAAATCAATAGTTTTAGGCAAAAAAATACTGCTGGATTGTTTTATACATGCATCGTTGGTACATGTTTAGGATAGAAGATTTTTAAAATTTATTTTATTCATATTTTTTTAGAGACCGGGTCTTGCTCTGTTGCCCAGGATAGAGTGTAGTGATGTGATCATAGATCACTGCAATCTCCAATCTCGGGGCTCGAGCAGTCCTCCTGCCTTAGCCTCCTGAGTCGCTGGGACTACAGGTGTGTGACACCAATGTCAGCTATTTTTTTTATTTTTTGTAGAGTTGAGGTCTTGCTGTGTTGCCCAGGCTGGTCTCCAACTCTTGGCCTCAAGTTATCCTCCTGCCTTGGCCTCCCAGAGTGCTAGGGTTATAGGTGTGAGCCCCAATACCTGGAATAAATTCATTCTAAACCACTCACCTGTCATGCATACTTTTTCAGTTTTGTTTAGACTGGGAATGACTCAACCAATGCTCCCTTTCCTTTAAAGTCCTGCCCTGTAATAGAGCCAAACATTTGAGGATAAGAAGCAAATCTTGAGGACATACTATTGACTAAGTGGAGAAGGGGCATTTAAGCCCGAGTCACCTGGAAAACTAATTGATAATTGTAATATACTTAAGGCTTTTTCCTATGCCTTGTAGATATATGAAATTTATTTGTTCATGATGAAGTTGATTCTAAGATAATTATGAATAAATAAATTTGAAAGTGTTTTCAAGTCAAATCTAATATTATTACTATAAGTATTGTAATTATTAGTGATAATTTTATTATTTTTATCTACTCAGTGATATTTTAAATATAACCTGAGAAATATAAATTCTTGTATTTTTTTCAATTACTGTTTACTTTTTATGACAAATGAAAAAGAAGCACCGAGAATTATTTTCATTTGTGAAACCTTTAGTGAGCACCAACTATGTGCATTTAAGTGTTAGTTAACTTATTTTAATAAGCTCAAATTAATTGACTTCTGAAATGCTTATTAAAAGTAGTAATAATTGATATTTTAACATTTATATAGTATTGATTATCTGCCAGGTATTGTTGTCAGAGAGAGAAAGATTGATTTTCTGCGGGTGTGAATATAGTTATATATGAGCTCTGTGATGCCTAGATTTACATCTTTAGCTAAGGCTTCCATCTTGAAACTCAAATCCATTGCCAAATAGCTTCTTGGATACTATAGAGACATCTTTAAAAACAATTTCTTTTTTTTTTTTTTTGCAATTTTTGGCCAGGGCTGGGTTTGAACCCACCACCTCCAGCATATAGAGCCGGCGCCCTACTCCTTCGAGCCACAGGTGCTGCCCCAAACATTTTTTAAAATAATAAAAAACCCCAGGCAATGTCCTATGACATTAAAAAATATATACACAACCAAGGTAACAACATTCTTAGTATTGTTCCCATTTTATAGATAAACTTGAGGATCAGAGAGGTTAAGTATTTGTTCCATTCTATAGCTACATAGTTAACTGTCAGTGCTAAGATTCCAATCCATTCTCTGTATCTCCAGAGCCTGCACACTTAACAACTGCTTTGTAGGGTCTCACAATTAGGAAAGTTTATTAAAACACTCTCATTTTACTCTCATCACTTACTAAATATTTTAATGTCATTTCTTTCATCGAAATTTGTCTGACTTGAATTAAAACAACCACCTTTAAACCTTTCAGCAAAAAGTATAAAGGATAATATAAGAAACATCTTTGTATTCAATCTACCAGCTTAAGAAACAAAACTATTTTTTGTACCTATACAGAACTTAGCCATATAACTCAGATGAATTTTTTATGACATTATTAACATCATTTGGGCCTGCATTTTTACTGATTTTAAAAAATCACCTGAAATTCTATATGTTCTTTAAATCCATGCATGTATTTTTCGAAGTATACTATCTTAAGAATATATGTATCATTACATTGAAAAGCCTGTCGTTTTCTGATGAGCACATAAGCTATGTGTAGTTAAATTTAGGACTTTGCCCATCCATTAGGGGTGATAACCTCTAGTAGTTAAGAAGACATCTACATGATATTTATTCCAATTTACCATCACATGATAAATTTAGGAAAACAATTTAGCTTTAAGAATTAATTTTTATTGGTATTATCTTAAGCTGGAGCGTTTTCATAAATAACTCCTAACAGTGTGCGGTTTGCTTTTACATATTACATGTGTACCCTATAAAGGAATAATAAAAATAAATTCTAAGGGGCCAGACATGGCTGGCTCATGCCTGTAATCCCAGCACTTGGGAGACTGAGGAGGGAGGATTGCCATAGCTCACAGGTTCCAGACCAGCCTGATCCAGAGTGAGACCTCGTCTGGGCATTGTGGCAGGTACCTATAGTCCCAGCTACTTGGGAATCTAAGGCAAGAGAATCACTTAAGCCCAGGAGTTTGAGGTTGCTGTGAGCTATGACACCATCGCACTCTGTCAAGGATGACAAAAGGAGACTGTTCTTCAAAAAAATAAAAAATTCCCCCTGTCCTTATGGGGCTTACATTCTAGTATGGGAAGTTAGAAAAAATTTTTTAAGTATATATAAAATGTCAGGTTGCAATATGTACTGGGGAGGAAATGTTGCCATTTTATACCAGATGGTCAGTCAAGGCCTCCCTGACTTTAGTGACATTTCAGCAGAGGACTAAAAATGTGAGAGTGAGCTATGTAGTTAACTGGAAGAGGAACATTATTAGCTACAGAAAACAGCAGGGGCAAATACCAAAGATGAGGGCATGCTTGACATGTTCCAGGAATGTCAAGGAGGCTAGTATGGTGGAAGCAACCAGTGTTCATCCTTATCAACCATTGGAAGGATTTTGACTTTTACTCTGAGTGATCTTGGAAGCTGTTAGAGGGTTTTGAGGAATGAAATGGTGTGACCTAGCCCACCTTTTAAAAAAGGTAACTCTGGGTAGAAGCAGGGAGAACATGTTACACATTGCAGTAAGGGTGCTAGAAATCTCATAGGAATTCTAGGGATATTTGTGTAGCTGTGTCTCATGGAGGCTGATATGAGAGGTCATTTGACGAACTAAGATAGCACTAGAAACTAGTTATTTTTGTCATGAGCTTCTCTTCATTCAGCTGCCAAAATTCATGGTGTACCACACTGATGTTCCAGTATTAACATGGACTCTCCATCAATTGCCTTCTTTTCCTGATATTAACTGCCTGACCTCTGTATTCCCAGTTCCAATTTCTGATGGGAAGACTGTGGTCCCCATTTGTTTCTGCTTGGGCAAAGCTTTTTCATGTCAGGCCACCTCAGTTAGGAGGCCATCTTACATGCTTGTCACACTGTGGGTCAGGCTCCCATCCGAAATCAAGTCAGTTTTGTCCTTGGTGAAGGAGAGGGAGGCAGGATGATGTAGTCTGGAACTTATCTACCTGTGAGTGTTCCTGGGAAGGTTGCTATGGGAAGTGTTTCCCATAAGGAATTATAAGCTTCTTAGGCCCAGCCAGTTTGGTAACTTTTGTAAGGTGAGCAGGAAAGGTATTGCAGGGAGAGCTCCGTGAGCCTCCCTGATTGATGTTTTATTCATTTTATATATTCAGCATTTAGCATTATTCCTTGTGGCAGTATAAGTTTCATACTAATGGAGAAAAGTAACACACTGCCTTTGTGTAGCACCTCTGGTGTACCTGTGTGTGTTTTGGAGAGAGGGTCAAGACACCCAGGAACAGCAGTGTATGAGCCACCTCCAAGCAGTAGTTCTGTCCTGGCTTTTTTTTTTTTTTTTTTTTTTTTGGCAGTTTTTGGCTGGGGTTGGGCTTGAACCCGCCATCTCCGGCATATGGGGCTGGTGCCCTACTCCTTTGAACCACAGGCGCCACCCCCAAAATAATTTTTTTTTTGGTTGGCTCAGCACCCGTAGCACAGTAGTTACTGTGCTGGCCACATACACCAAGGCTGGTGGGTTCGAACCCAGCCCGGGCCAGCTAAACAACAATGACAACTGCAAGAAAAAAACAATGACCAACAACAAAAGAAACAACAAAGACAACTGCAACACCTGGCCTTGTGGCAGGTGCCTGTAGTAACGGCTACTTGGGAGGCTGAGGCAAGAAAATCACTTAAACCCAAGAGTTTGAGGTTGTTGTGACGCCACAGCACTCTACCGAGGGTGACATAGTGAGACTCTGTCTCAAAAAAAACAAATTTTTTTTATTGTCTCTTTCCTAAGGGGGTAAAAGGGGATCTTTTCCTAAACCTACCCCCCCAATAAAAAAACAAACAAAAGCAAAGTGATGGTGATATGAAATGTGTCTATATCAAATCAGTGCTGAATGTGCACTGTAGTATTTTCCCTTCTTGGGAACTCATGGTACGTATTAGCATTAAAAAAAAAAAAAAAAAAAAGCTTTTAGAAATCCATAGGAAAGAAACTTATTTAACTTTATTAACACAGAGTTTTAAAAAATTTTTTATTTAAAAACCTTTTTATTCCTTGGGAATGCCTATAATCATTCCATAGTATAACCTAAACCTTCTGTTTCTACCCGATTTAAACCCCACCCCTTAAGACATAAAATTTTGCTCTCTCACCACCTTCTGCTTTAAAAGTCTTGACCCTCACAGAAACCAACAAGTAACCAACCAAACCAATATAGCAAACAACTGATTCGTCTTTCTGCTGAACAGAAACAAATAAGTAAATGAAAGCAATGAAACAACAATAAAAAAAAAATCATAAACAGGAAACCAATGCAAGGATAAATCCAAGAATGAGAATAATTTATACAAGAAAGAAATTACACAGAATATAAAAAAAAAATGTACAGAAAAACGAATCACTTCTAATGCATCGTGTTTTATATAGTAGCAAAAGGATTTCTGAAATTATTTAGGAATCATTGATTATTATTTTTTTTAGTTTCCTAGGGTTTGCATTGCAATTACCACAAACTGGATGGCTTAAAACTACAAAAATGTATTTTCTCACAGTTCAGGTAGTCAGAAGTCTGAAATCAAGATGATGTGGGGGAGCTCCCTCCAGAGGCTCTAGGGGAGGATTTTTTTCTTGGCTTGGAGCAACATGACTCTGATTTCTGCCTCTATAGTCATTTGGCCTTCTCTTTGTCTCTCTGTGTTCTTCTATCTCTTCTAAGGACATTCTAATTGGATCTAGGGCTCATCCTAATCCAATACTGTATAATGTCATCTTGAACCTTACCTTAATTATATCTACAAAGATCCTATTTCCATATACAGTCATATTCTGAAGCTCTGAGTGGATACCATTTAATTGACTACTATTATGGAAAGGAAAATTAGCTTTAAACCATTGAAATAACAAAAATAAGCTAAATTCTCTTTCTAGTTAACAATATAACTTAGAAGATCGGAAAAATAGAATTACCTAGGTTTATCATCATTGTTGAAATTAAATTTTGTTGGCTATGTTCTTGTTATAAAGCACAATTTTCCACAGTACTTGTTGAAGGTCAAAGATCTGGGTTCCCTTAACCCAGTTGGCTTGGTTGAGTTACTTGGCATAACTAGAAAGTTCAACCAAGGCTGATGAATAGAAAGTCCAAGTGTGTAGAAGCTGAGAGTAAGACTGGATTGGCACAGGCATTGTGAATAGAAAGCAAAAGTAACTTCACACACACAGGCTTTAGTGTAACAAACAGAAATTGTATTTAACACATTGTTGTCCAGCAACTTTACATGGATGCTATCCCATGTCACCGGCTGTTATTCCAGTGACATGATCAAGAAAGCTTTTGCATCATCCTACCCTACCCTGTGTTTTAAAAATTGCAATAGCTAATGCAAGTGCAAACGTGAGTTAACTCCTGATCAGTCAACAGCATTTCTGCATGAAAAGCAAAAGTTAACTCATGATGTCAACAATGTGTTAAAAACAAAGAGAAAGCTTAGAATGCTTCCAAAGAGACTTGGAAGTGGGTCCCTCTCACGAGTGAGAAAAAAGAGATGGAGACACAAACTGTAAAGGTACAAATATATTCTTTCTCTCTGAAATTATTTATAACTCTTACATTGGTCTCTCTATGCCTCTGGGCACCTTTGCCCTTTTTTATTGGTCATTGATTGCCTAGGTTACTTCATACCCATATTCTTTTTCCTTTTTTGGTGAGAATCACTGAATGCTGATCTAACTGTTGAGTGTTTCTATGAGCCCTTGGGACTTGCTTATTTAGCAGGCCAGGCTTTTCTGCTATCCCTCTTGAACTTCCTTTCTATGTCCCTTCCCAGTACTGAATTCTTAGAGGTAGCATGTTGTATGACAGAGTCATACTGAATGTGAGTTATGAGATCTAACTTCAAGTTCTTGATCACTCCCTGTCTATCATGATCTTGGTTCAGTCAGTAGACCGCTTTGGGATTCAGTTTCCTCATATGTAAATGAGATTAATGACATTGGAGCCTTCCATTTCTAAGCTTTTATGTTCTATATTTTCTTTTGCTTAGTTTCAGTCGTATTACCTTTGGTATTGAAGCTAGCAGATTAGTGTTTAGAAATTATTTTGGAGAATGAGAAAAGTGTTCCTCTATAAGGCTAGAGGATTTCTCAGCATTCCATTATTTTCTTATGTTTGTAAATAAATTTATACAACCCCAGATACAAATTTATAATTTCTTTTAATTTTGAAGAAAGAAGTTTTTAAAACTCGGTTGCATTACTGTTTTTCAAACTTGATATTCATTAGAACCTAGACATTTGCCCCTTCAGGGGTGATTTCCTCCCTTACCACAGTTTTACCTGGTTTCTTTTTGTTCTTTTTGTTCTTACCCTAGTTAAATGCAAAATAAACACACACATACATATACATACTAAGAGCTTTACTAAACATTCTCAAAACATGGACACTTCAGAATATTAAATGGAGTCATGTATTTCAAATTCATATGGTACTGAATTAGTCAGATGATAAAGGATCTAAGAAAGTCATTTCATTACATTATTTTCTGCTGAAGGCAGGTATTTGAAAGTCCCTTTTATAAACCATCATTAACTTGTCATATCCCAATCGCTCCCTTACTGTACTTACCCTCAGCATTGCTTTTTGCTATATACATTTTACCTGTACCTGGTAATGCTCTATAATAATTTCGTGCATGTAAAGGAGATCCTCTTGCCCTCTTCTTTGGTTCATCATGGCTGCTATTGTGTGATTGTTATATACAATAATGTGCGATTTGATGTGGATATTGACCCACCATCAGTAACAACCTATGCTTTTCCAGCAGAGATAATTAATTTGCATTAATCTGGCACTGTTTTGTGACCATGCATTTTTAGATATAATCAGAAAAAGAATGATGCTAACTTCCTTCAGATAGGAATGAAACCTATTAGTTTGATTTGAATCATATTCATAAGCTACAAGACAACATAGCATGCTTTACACAACAGTCTTTTTACAGTTACATGATGAATCAACAAAGTTAAATGTTTACAGCCCTATTTAACACCTTGAATATCCATGTATTTTGGCTGTAAAATAAATCCCAATCTTGCCATCATTAGACTTTGCGTATACCATGGTCTGTTTGTGATTTAGAATGAGAACTAGGTTCTTTACAGATTTTTTTTTTCTATTCCTTTACTAAAGTTTATGAAAGAAAGCAGTGCTTGCTGAAAAATGACCGATGAGTTTGAACAATTTTATTCCCAGCCAACCCATTACAGGATGTATAGGCATTTGGCAATACATTTTATGAAGATCTAAAGAAATGTACAGCAATAAATCATGGTCAAGGTTTTTTAGCACATGACAAAAACTGCAAATACTGGTTTGAAGAATAGTATCACAGAGTTGTGATTGCATAGAATTCTTTTCAGAGTTGTTACTGAAATTGCTTCACACTTTTAGGGGTATTTTATCCCACTGGGAAACTGTTTGCTTGGGATCTAGTTATGTGCCAAACTCATGGCAAAGTATCTATGTTCACTTCCTGTGAGAATGGCTTCTTCAGCCAACGTTTCCAGGCAGTTGAAAACAAATAAAATATCTAGTAGAGTTTATGAATGTGCAGCTATTTGTTTTACGTCTGGAATATTTATTTTTACTTGATGCTTTCTTAATTCCCTTTAGATTTAAATATATTTTTCTAAGATATTAATATATATTTTGACATAATAATTATAATGAAAATAGCTGAATCTTGACAGCAATACTAATTAGGAGTAAAAAGCATTTTCTGAATTATAGCTGTTAATAACTATTTAAACAACCTGTATTATACTTATTAAAAGCTTGGCAAAGCAGCCAACACTACTTAGAAAGTTAATATAAAGGTACATGCAGATCGATACTTTTAGATCTTTTTGCAGGGGACTACATATGAAAAATGGAATAAGGACCATTTGTATTACAATGAAGATATGTGAACAGGATTAAAATTGTGAGCACAGCTCATAAACCAGTATTATGAGCAGTATTACTACTGCTTATTTTTTAATATTGATATTTTGAATTTGTTCGCTCTAACTTTCAAATGCGCAAATCATTTTAGAGTAACTCTAGTACATTTATATTTAGAACAGAAAATAGTAAATTCATTATAGTTATGTCAATTTATATGCCTTCTTAGAATCTTGGTCAATGATTTGAATTTATATCAACTGTATCTATATTCATTTGAGTAAGTTGGTACCATAAATATTAAGTGACCTTGAATTTTTAATCATCACCTATTAGCTTCAAAAGAAAATTTTGACTTAAGGCAGATCCAATATTATATAATATTATAATAGCAGTCTAGACCTTATAATAATAGCAGTCTAGACCTATGTGTCCTGTTTTATGTTTTAAAAGAATTCGGCATAGCAAATACCCAAGTTTTTGAAGTATTGTTTTAGTAGGAGAAAATATTAAGATAAATAGTGGCTTTTGGGTTGGCATTTATTGAATTACTACATGACATATGTAAGCTTCACCAAGGCAATGCGTTTTCTCATTTAAATGATGTTTTAGATTAGAAAGCCAATTCATGTGTAATAATCATCTATAATAATTAGTAACTTATAGCTGGACATATATTCAAAAGGTATATAAAATCTAGCAGTGGAGTCTATGCTCACTAATAAATGGATTTCTCAATAGAAGGCTAACTTCCTTGCATTTTAAAACATTTTACATGTATTTTGTTACATTTTCTATATATTCAAAATTAGCCTTGGGAAGAAAATGCTTATAGATATGTGTCATTTGAAATATTTTTATTTTGAGTTCCATAGAAATTAATTAAACCAAAGGTGTTATGCCCATACCAGAGTTTTAGCATACTTATCTTATTATTGTGGGGCTATTTCTAAGGCAATTGTATCCTATGATAAGAGATGTAGAATCCCGTTACCATTAAGATGAGGGTAAAAATGCAAGCTCTAAGTAAACAAGAAGGGAAGGGAGTACTTTTGAAAAAGCCTAGAACAAGACCAACTAATGGCTTGAGTAGTTCCAAGTTTTCTTGTATCCAAGGTGGGCAGAGGGAAGGCAAAGTATCAAGAGACAAAGTATCAAGAGACATAGCTGTTAACTGATGAATGACAGTACATCTACTTTTTTTTTCTTTTTTTAGGAAGGACATTCTTGCTAATTCTGAACTCAGAGAATTTTATTTTGTGGTTCTTTAAGTGAGACATGTTGAACAACACAGTAGAGTAAGGCCTTGATATTTTAAAGTACAGAGGATTTCTATGGATGTTCGTTTCCTACATAGGGCCATGATTAAAAAAGAGTCAAGCTTATGAAGTTTCTACAAAGACCAGAAGTAATAATACTGGCATGCAGCTTTCCTGTAATCCAACCTGCTACCAAAGTGTACTTGAGAAATGTGCTTGAGGCTCTCCCCTTGGAACATCTATCATCTCAGCTGGACTTTTGATAGAAGCTGGATAGCTGACAATTCACAATTAAGATGCCAGCTAGCACCTGGAGTGCAGGTATTCTGTGTGGTTGATTGAAAGAAGATCCACATGCAGTAGATAACAGTATTTGCTCTATGACCCCAGCTGTTTGACTGGTGGTAGATAATGGACAGCTAATTTGGGGAGATTTCCCACCTGGTCTGCAAAGCCATAAGTGTATAGCCTCTCACATCAGGCAGTTTAAAACTGAAAATCTTCTGTTGAGAGTCTATGAAGGCAGACTAGACAGCATAATGTTATAGTGAACTTTAAAAGACTAAATCAGCTTGAATATGAATCTTAAGCCTTCAGACACTCAGAATCTACCCACCTCTATTTGTTCGGCCTGTGCTGCAGCACTCGGTATTATTGAACATATGCTGAATGACTCCAGTTCTATATCTTTGGGGAAATACTGCCCAAGTACTGAGTACTACTCTAGATTTGTTATGTGGTATCATCTTTCCCTTGATACCAGCTTCCAGGAGAGTTTCCTGCACATCATTTCTTAGGTTGGTGTATTCACCATTCATTCATCAAAAAGCATTGAAGACTAGAGTGCTATAGTTAATCAGATTTTTTTTTAAATGGAGTTATCATACATGTCCATATGTGAATTAATATTTGTCAAAGAATAAGAATGCCTGAAATGGATCTAGTGCTAAAACTATATTAAGCATTAATGAATTTTTCTTTGATGTAGAAAGGCTTAAGAATTGTGTGGTGGCCTAGAGGCTAGCATTACAAACATTGATTAAAATGGCATAATGCTTTAAATGCCAGTGGGTATGAGATTTTGAGCTGGGAGTATTCTCTGAACTTATAACATACTTTGTAACTTAAACACCTTCTCTGCTTATTTGCTCATTATTACTTTCTCCTGGAAATAGAAAATAGGATGTGCTGTGGTGAGTTGTTATTATGTGGCTTTTCATTTATTTCAGTTCCTGCAATTTTATTTTTTTTATTCTAATTTATTTATTTTTATTGTTAAATCATAGCTGTGTACATTACTACAATCAAGGGGTACAATATGCTGCTTTCATATACAATCTGAAGTATTCTCATCAAACTGTTCAGTGTAGCCTTCATGGCATTTTCTTAGTTACTGTAGGTAGGCATTTGTATTCTGCATTTAGAAAGTTTCTCCTGTACCCATTCTAAGATGCACCATAGATGTGGCCCCACCCATTACCCTTCCTCCATCCTAACCTCCCTCCTCCCTTCCTCTTCCTTGGCCCTTTCCCCATAGTCTTGTGCTATTGTTGGGCTATAGCCTTCTTTGTGAAAGCTATAATTTAGCTTCATAGTAGAGCTGAGTACATTGGATACTTTTTCTTCCATTCCTGAGATACTTTGCTAAGAAGAATATGTTCCAGCTCCATCCATGTAAACATGAAAGAGGTAAAGTGTCCATCTTTATTTAAGGCTGCAAAATATTCCATGGTATACATGTAGCACAATTTGTTAGTCGATTCGTGGGTTGACGGGCACTTGGGCTTCTTCCATGACTTAGCAATTATGAATTGGGCTGCAATAAACATTCTGGTACAGATGTCTTTGTTATATTGTGACTTTTGGTCTTCTGGGTATAAACCTAGTAAAGGAATTATAGGATCCAACGGCAGGTCTATTTTTAGGTCTCTAAGTATTGCATAACTTTTTAGTAAAACTATGACAAATCTATATGAGAATGCCATGAGGTCGATGGTGAAGGTAACGATTGTCCCAATATTTCATAGTTTTAACAAGTATCCATATTTGTGGAGGTAAATACCCCCCAGTGGTCCATGGTTCTTTTAAAACAAAGGCAGAGCCCAGATGAGTGGCACCTAAGAACTAGAATAACATACAAATTTTTAATCACCAAGGGAAAAAAATGCCATTGTGTTGGAAATACTTTGGTAGAAAAACATGAATAGATAGGGCACTTGAATAAATATGTTTTTATTATCTGGCACTATAAAAGAAGTAATCAGGTATGAAGTTCTCACTGTGTCTAATCACTAATGCCTATAATTGTTTATGTAAATTTCTTCTTACCAATTTTATTTAACTATATTTAGGGAGTCACACAGGAGCTGAAGAAAACATAAGCTAGTGGAAACCACAAATCTGTGAGAGTTTGGTGTTGGTGTAAGAGAATATCTTTGATATCACAGAATAAAGTGTAAATTAGAGGATCTCTAAAACATGTCAATATGCTAAAGTCATGCTAATTAAACATGGGTCTTCTCTTTCTCCCTAGTAGGTATTTTATAGGAGTGAATCTCAAACCATAAGAAAGTATTGGTTTAAAAACTTAGTGTCACATAAGTGGAATCAAGGTAGTAGATCCAATACGATTTACATTACCTGTAACCTGATAAGAACATGATTAAAATGTAGATGATTCCCTCCTAAACAGTTAACCATCCAACTTTTCTCTCTGCTCCCTCTTAAAAATGACATTAACAAGTGACAGGAAATAAAAGAGAGAAAAGTTTTACACAGTCCATAAATTAGATAACTATTTTCTTGATTTATTAAAAAATTTTCCTTGGCTTAAAGTATCAATTATTTAGGGATTTTTAACAATGAATTTTTAAAAATCTCAGAACATTTCTAAATTTTCTTCATGCAATGAGATTAAAAACACAAAAATCTTTATTCTTTATTTTTTCTTTCCCCACTAAAAACTGCAAATAATTCAGGCTTTGAGTTGAGTCTTTTCAGTAAGTTTCTCTACTTCCAGAGCCAACTTTTGGAATAAAAACAATCTTGTGCTGATGGGTGCTTTGGGAACTTGTTAAATTTGGAACACAGCCTCTTCACTGTTTCATTCAAACACTCAAAATAATTGTACTTTCTACATAAAAGATCATACGGTTAACGTCTCAGGACACTTGTCCCTCAGCTGGAAGTTACTGTTATCTAAATCACCACAGATCTAATTTTAGGCTTTTGGCAGAAGTATGCACATTAACCTTAGATTGTAAAGTAAAAATGACAAAACTAAAATCTGAAGTTCTGATTCTTCATCATTCTTCTGTTTAAATATTTTATTATGTTCCATGGAGAAGTAAAATTCTAATTTACTGAAGATATTTATTAAAAATATTTTCACATATGGAAGATATTAGTTCTTAAAACAGCATTGTCTTTTCAAGATATCTTGATAGAGTTTGCATGTCAGTTGAAAAAAGAAATCAGAAATATTTGAGAAATAATTTTATCATTAAAAGTAGATGTTAATAAATGAAAAAGTGTCAATTTAACCAAACAACAAAAACATTTCTTTTTTTTTTTTTTTTGTAGATGAAGCATCTCTTTCCACATTCTTACATAGAGCAATAGTACTAATGTTTTGTGTGTACAATTATCATCTTGCAATGTTTAAAGGGACATTTTATTAAATATTTTTATGAACAAGAGCAATAAATAATGTGAGAGCTTTACAGCAATTAAGCTTATACCAGCAGTAATCATTATATTATAAACTGATATCAAAACCAATTGTCTATAAAGACCAATTCTGTAATAAAACATGTCTTTGGTGTGCTGCAATGCAAATGAAATACAGAGATAAATCAAAGTTACTCTGTTTACATTACTCTTGAATTCTCTGACAGAAAACTTTTCTTCATATTAGTAAAAATAGGGCAAAGGGACTAATGGAATATTCAATCGACCCATATATTCATTGCAGTAAACATGTTTGGCGTGTTCTGTTCTAGATGCTGAGATATACCAATAGCATAGTACGTCCTATGACGTGTGCTTTCCTGTACCATTTGTTCTAACAGACAGAAATTCAGGATATGGTACTAACTAGAGTTGCTAGCAAGTGACTGGGGAGGGGGTGCAGTTTCAGGGGCATGATGGGGCAGTGGGTTTGGGATCTGTTCTGTCATGAATTTATTAGTTACGACACTGGAGTAGGTATCTGTGTCTGGAGATTACGTTTTATTCCAAACATGGCATATATATTTTAAAGTCACCATTATAGGTAGTTAAAATTTGGAGGCACAGCTTGGATGAGATAAGAAAATGAATGTGACCAAAAATCATGTCACATCAAAGATATTTGTACCAGAATATTTATTGCAGCCCTATTCATAATTGCTAAGTCATGGAAAAAACCCTAGTGCCCATCGATCCACAAATGGATTAATAAATTGTGGTACGTGTACACCATGGAATATTATGCCGCCTTAAG